>NJCR01001010.1:0-77469 GCA_002234235.1 Fusarium hostae
TTATAAAAGTTATTAATTTACTGATTTTTAAATATATTATAAGGAGAATAATATTATTATACTCTATATATTGGCTTATTTTTTATATTTACTATAGCCCCTTAATGTTAAGTGCTTTAAGCCATTAAAAAAGGCATATAGTTAAGAAATAAAGCAATTAATTAGAAGGTCTATAATCTATATTTCTAAGACTGAGTTCTTCCTTATTACAATCCTCGCGGTTACGTCACGTGTACCCCACAAAATTTACACTTCTCCCACTAATCACATGTGGACCGAAGGGTTCCTTTTCGGTCCTCCAGTTTTCGACCAACTATAGCAGGACCGAAACACCAGAACATCGGTCCAGGACCGAGAGATTGACATCTCGGTCCCTAACAGAGTACTACTGAGTACCTCGTAAACACTAGTATATAAAACACACTCGTTTCACACTTTTATAGATTCTAGCTCATCAGCTATCAATAAAACTTCTTTACATTAATCAAGCCTAATACGCATTGAATCTACTATTAAGAGATGTGACATTTCGACAATGCTCAGTATACGCCCTACGCAATCTGCCAACAATAAACCCAGCACGGCTTAGTTTAACACAGTTGGACCCAACCATCACATTTCTGGCCTTTTATATTGCCTTTTAATTAACTATAATTAAGTTAAATATTAAAGAAGGCTTTAGAGGTACTGGCCTTATTCCTTTTAACCTAAAAGTTATAATCTTAAAGCTTAATATGCAGCTATAGACTTTAATGCCTTTTAAAGAGGTAGCTTAATAAGCTTAATCTTAGACTTTAAAGACCTTAAGAATAGTTTTTAAGGTTAAATTTTAATTTAAATATCTTTAAAGATAAATTAAAAGATATTATAATAGCTCTTTAAAGTTAATTCTTAAAGTTTTAAGATCTCTTAAAAAGAAAATAAAGATAATTATATATAAAGTTATTTTATTTATAGTTAAGAATTAAAATCTTTAATAGATAAATAAAATACTTAATTAGCAATATAAAGTAAAAAAAATATACTTATAGAATAGAAGCAATATAATTATACAGAAAGATTAAAATTTAATTAATTAAATAGATATAAATATATAAATATTAATTAAATTATTATAAAATAATAATTAAAGAAAATTATAGAAATTAAAAATATTATATTATAGAACTTATAGTAAAATTAATTATAATATAAAAATCTATTAAGAGGAAATTAAAGCTTTTAGAAATAAATATAATAATTAATTTCAATTAATTAAATAATTTATTATATTTTTATTTTATAAAAATTAAAATTTTTATTATATTTATTTATTTATTATATTTACTTATTATATATATTATAGTATTAATATATAAATTTTATATTTATAGAGTTTTTTTTTAATTATATAAGGTAATTATCTATAAAAAGTAATATTATAATATAGAGCTGATTTTAAAGAACTTGGCGGACTGACGGGGTGGGCGGGGTCATGGTGAGATACGTTAGGTTATGGAAGCTAGCCTAGGTTGGTAGTAGCCCGGTAAGGTAAGGTAGCAGATAGCTCTAAGGTACTAAACCAGGCTGCTCTCACCGCCCAGCACGCCCACCTAGGTACTGCTCTACCTAAGGTACCTTAGTGCCCCTCCACTCCACTCCACTGGTCCCTTAAATCGGGGGCCTCCTTTGTTTGGCCTCACCGAGCAAGTCAAACCGTCCACAGCCCCTCCCGCTCCAATTCGCGAATAAGGGAAGAGGGGCACTGCAGGGCCTCTCATACTAGAGAAGACACCCCAGTCTATTGAGATTAGTAGATGATTGCCCGGTAATTATCGTACATATTCCGAAGATCAGTCTGTCATTCTCAATTCGAGTCTCATTTTCTTTCTTCGTCTTCTTCCCAAAGGCGGACTCTCCAAGTTCTTTTCTTTACCAGCGCGTTCACGTAACTCGGTGTACACAACTCAGCAACAATGGCTCGACAAACCACCCTTCAGGAGTTCAACTCCGTTTACCCCAAGCTTGAGGAGGCTCTTCTCGACCATGCCCGCTCCTACAAGCTCCCTCAAGAGCAGCTCGACTGGTACAAGAGAGTAAGTGTATAATGAAAGCTATTCATCAGTATAGATCGAGTTCCAATATAAACTGACATGCTGCTCCGTAGTCTCTCGAGGTCAACCCTCTCGGCGGAAAATGCAACCGCGGCATGTCCGTCCCCGACTCGGTCTCCCTCCTCCTCGAGAAGCCCCTCACCGAGGAGCAGTACTTCCAAGCTGCTACCCTTGGCTGGATGACAGAGCTTCTCCAGGCCTTCTTTCTCGTTTCCGACGATATCATGGACTCGAGCATTACCCGCCGTGGCCAGCCCTGTTGGTACCGCCAGGAGGGTGTTGGCATGATAGCCATCAACGACGCCTTTATGCTTGAATCCGCCATCTACACACTTCTCAAGAAGTACTTCCGCTCTCACCCCGCCTACGTCGATCTTATCGAGCTTTTCCACGAGACCACATTCCAGACCGAGCTCGGCCAACTGTGCGACCTACTCACCGCCCCTGAAGACAACGTCAACCTCGACAACTTCTCCCTCGAGAAGTATAGTTTCATCGTCATCTACAAGACCGCCTATTACTCATTCTACCTCCCCGTGGCTCTCGCCCTTCACCAGCTTAACCTCGCCACTCCCAGCAACCTCAAGCAAGCTGAGGACATCCTCATTCCTCTCGGGGAGTACTTCCAGATTCAAGACGACTACCTTGACAACTTCGGCAAGCCTGAGCATATAGGCAAGATCGGTACCGATATCAAGGATAACAAGTG
This sequence comes from Fusarium hostae, assembly GCA_002234235.1. NCBI lineage: Eukaryota > Fungi > Ascomycota > Sordariomycetes > Hypocreales > Nectriaceae > Fusarium > Fusarium hostae. The sequence goes on from NJCR01001010.1 coordinate 2,803, forward strand.
CTCTTGGCTCGTCAACCAGGCCCTTGTCGTGGCAACCCCTGAGCAGCGAAAGATTCTTGAGGAGAACTACGGCCGCAAGGACGATGAGAAGGAGAAGGTCGTCAAGAAGCTTTACGATGACCTCAATCTCGAGCAGCGTTACCTTGGCTACGAAGAGAAGGTCGTCGGCCAGATCCGTGAGCGCATCGCCAACATTGATGAGAACGAGGGTCTGAAGAAGACTGTTTTCGAGGCCTTCCTTGCCAAGATCTACAAGCGCAGCAAGTAATCTAAAAGTTCTGGATTGAATCAAATACATAAGTGCAAAAGAAAGGGTACGATGGACAGTCAAATTGCAATAGTTGCCTTCAAAGCGAAGCCGGCAAATATGTCACGACCATATAGACCAAGGATACATCCAATGAACCAAGTAATCAAGCTGAGAAGATATGGTATAAATATAGCTGATATCATAAAACGTATGGTGAACCCGCTCTTCAAGGAATAGATGGAACCCGCCATCGTGTACCGTTACGAGCTTCTGCTCTTGCTCAAGGATATATAGAAGAAGAGAAAGAAAGAAAGAAAGAAGATATCCAAAACAAAACTCCAGGGAAATTCCACAGAAAGGTACACATAACGGCAAAACCAGACGTAGCTCGCAAGTCCTCATCCGTGAGCACCTGGCACCACTTTCTCTTCGCCGCTTCCACTCCGTTTCAACAAAACCAGTGCTATATATCACTGCCGCAGGTAATACTCTGATTCGTAAAGGAGGCCACAAGGCCATAACTGAGGTACGTTTATTCTTTAGACACGATGGGCATAACTGCATAAGCTTTTAACATCATTTACCAAGCCGATGTTTGCGAGGGGGACGGAGGTTCCAGCCTCTATTTAATTCCTTGACGAGAAGCCCATCGTCCCGGCTCGATTGATCAACGGCTCTCGCGGACGAGGGTCACGGCCACGAGACTGCTCGAGCGGCGCAGTGTTTTCTCGACGTAAGGAACGGATTGGTAAAGGAGGAACAGGAGGAGCATGGCTAGGTGATTGTTGAGTTCCTGCGATAGACCGGCTCCGAGGACGGCTACCAACCGTCATGGATGAAGAAGAGGGCAGAGGTCGAGACTGCCCAACAAGACCAGAAGCACTCAGAGTGTTGAATGAATTGTTCACCGGGCCGCCTGTAGCGAGGCTGATCAAGGGACCACCGGCTGGGGCTTTCACACCATGACCCTTATTCTCGCGCCAGCGAGGCGGCTCAGGGAAGCTGTTGGTAAGATTGACTAGCGGCTGGGGCATATCCGGGACCTTCTCAGACGTGGTAGGCCGCCTATTGGGATCCCGGACAGATCGACTACGGTATCGTGGCTGAGAAGACTGATCTGCTCCCAAAGGAAACCATGATTTCGAATCTGCCATATTCTCATTAGGAGACGTAGGCGAGATTACACCACCGTTGAGTAGCGAAGGACCCTCTGTGAAACCTGCGTTCGTTGAAGCAACACTGTTGCTGACTGGCGTTCTCTCAGAAGTCTTGCGCTTTTGCTCATAACCCTGCCCCAGGAGTGAGGCTCCTTTTGTGAAAGCTGCGTTGGTGGGAGGGGGGCCAACGATAGGCGCCCGTTCAGCTATTTTGCGTTTCTCTTCGTACCCTTGACCCAAAAGCCCCGTGGAAGAGAACTGCGCCTCGTCCCGAGGCGTTGGCGGTGACCTATGCTTGTGATGCATTGATTTGGACTTTGTCAATACATTTGGCTGTTTGCAGGTCGCCTTACGGACGAGTCCACTTTTAAACTCCGGATCGGAATCCCCATATTTGGTTTTGTCTTGTTCCAAATCTTTGCCGAACTCCTCCAAGGGCTTATCAAAGCGGTCCATATCAAGAAGTGGTTGGAAAGCGCCAATGGTATACGGCGTCTCATCGACAGAAACCTGAGCACTATGCCCTCTATAAGCGGCAGAGCTCTTCGATCTAAACATGGCTTTTGGAGACGTGTTGTTTTCTAAGTGTGTGGCGAGTTGCGGGGGCTTGTCCTTTTTCTCGAAGTCAACCTGCTTATTGACCAGGTACCAACTTCGCCAACGCTGCACAAGTTCAAGGAAACGCCTGGCAAGTTTGCCGTCTTCAGCGCAGAAGAAGTGAACAAAATTTTCGCCATTTGGGAAAACGAAGGTCTTCTGCTGGCTCTTAACAGCATAGCAAAAGCGTCGGGGGGCTTTGAGATGACGTCTGGCCTCACTCTCTCTTGGTGTATAGATGTCAAAATCTGATAAATGACACAGAACAGTACTGTCTTTGTCCGAAGCCTTCGAATCAGGCTTCTTGGAAGCAAACATCTGACCAGATTCCAGCAAGGTGATCCATCGCTTGTTCCATTTTCCCGGCCTGGACGAATGGTACATTTGCAGCGTGAAACCTGGGGGAGGGGTTGGAGTTCGTGGGACAGACTTGATGTCCAGATCTGGGTCGTCGCTTTGTGAGATATCATTGGTGACAACAAGAAGAGAGTTCTGCTGGTCACGATCCCAAGAGTTCATCACGTCACGAATTCGTTCGTAACGGCGAAGGCGCCGTTCGAGACCAAGCTCAACGTAACATTCGATCAATACGCTGGCCTTGGGATCGATATCATGGCTTGTCAGGTTGGCGGTCGAGTAGAGGATATCAACAGGTGAAGTATCCGTATTGACAGGAAGATTAATGACTGATGAAAGGCATCGTACGCACACGCGCTACAGAGAAAGAATCATGTGAGAATCTGAATGAGCACACCTGAGGATAGGACATGAAACTTACTCTCTCACCTCCATTACTGGCCGAAGTTGGGGCGTCAGTGCCTGGCACAATACCTTTACCACCCTGTTCTATGAAACTCATTTTGCCTGGTGATGAAGATTCCTCAGGACTGGTAGGCCGACTGGGATCGAGAGAAAAGACTGTTGGTGCCCCTGGGCTTGGCGTGCCGGCTTGGCTTGTCAAAGCATTCGATCGCCGACTGCGATAGAGAAATGGAAACTTGTCAAGGACAAGAAATCGTGGAAACTTAGGGGATGGAGTCGGCAGTTGCGCGTGACGGCGGGCGAGGTCGCGTTTCTTCTGCTCAGCGAGGATACGATCAGTCTCAGCTTCAAGACGGGCAACTTCGTCGGCTAGGCGTTCGGCTTCCTCGTCTTCCTGGCGCTCGAGGTCCTCTCGTTCGATTTTTGCAGCGTGCTCAGCAGTTTCAGTATTAATACGCAGGGCGTGGAGATTGCGACGTTTAAATCTGGCGATATCACTCGCAGATGGCACGGTACGAAGTATAGGTGATTCTGGAGCTGGCAGATCAAACGCATATGTCGGTGGAAGTGGTTTGAACAAGTCTGGACCCCGGGGGCGACTGCGACTGCGACTGCGACTTCGACTACGGCTGCGATCACGGCCAGTAAGGTGCGCAGTGCTGCGGGAGAATTCTTGGTTCAGAGTTGGCGATCGTAGAGGAAGAGGTTTCGAAGCTAAGTTCGAAAGGAATGGCGGGATGTTTGTAGTTTTAGGCGTCAGAACATATAACGGACTTGCCAGGGGGCTGCTGGGGCCGGGCGGGACAGCGGGCGACGGCGCGGTCTGAGACTCTGCTGAAGCTAAATTTAAATTGCTTGGTACGCCAGCAAAGCTTTGTGCACACGGTGACACCAATACTGACGGAACCGGGGAGCGAATGATTGAAGGCACAGAACACAGGGAATCCTGACGGTGCCTATTCGGCCCATTGTCATTATCAGCGCCAGCCGCAATTCGTGGAGAGAGGCTGCTAATGACCCCTGTAACACTCTCCGCTAGACCTTTCAAGAATTCGACTCCGCGAGTGCCAACTGAAACCGAGGCTGAGGGGGACGGCAGCGCTGGGACCACCGGCGCAGGAAGTTGTCGTTCTCGTGATAATGTTAATAATGAAGTCACACTCCTGGACCGGCGTCGAACAGTTCGCGGAACTAATGTTGGTGAATCAAGTCGTGGGTAACAATCCCCCTCGGCAAGATGGGTTCCTTCTGATGGCGGGTCGGCATAAACCTCAAATGTTTTTCGAGATTCAGCACACACGCTTTTCCCGCGTAAATTTCTATATTTCGAAAAGTCCGGTATTGGCGGTTTTGTATCATTGATCGGGAACTGCAAGTAGTCATGAAATTGCAATGGGGCAGCAGCTGTGACCGCCACTGGCGATGACATGCTAAAGGTGCTGCCGCTAAGCAATTTGTTCCTGCAGTGGTGAACGGACCCTTAAATAGCACTGATGCAGCCCTATCGGACCCTTCGAGGCCCTGAAGCGTCCAACAAGGTTTTCGGATCGATCCGTTGTTGCAAGAAGATTGGGCAGGTCGTCGTTTAAGATCGCTGACAGGGTTGATCTTAGGTACCTTAGGTAGGTAGGCAGGTGTTTTTCGTATCTGGTACGTCTACTTCATGGAAGTTGATAAATGACAGAGAAAGGCCGAGACGAAAAGCCGACGCCTTTTGATAATATCCATGAGAACGCGAATTTTCAATTCGAGGTTCAGAAAACGATTGCTTTCGTACCCAGACAAGAGAGCTAATATGAGACCGAACTTCAGACAGCGTTCACACCGGGTGAACAATGTCGATTGCTGATAGTGGAATAGGGGCTTGCGTTAAGATGGCCGTGAAGGGTTTTCAAGGGAGATACTGTAAGGAGAGCAACCAGCGACCACGACTTTTGCAACTTCAAGAGGCAGTTAGCGAGAATTCAAGGGCAGAGGCGCGAAAGGGGACGGGAGCTCGCATCCATAATAACAGAAGCAAACACCACATGACTTTACGAGCAAGAGCAGTCTAGCTTTTCAGACTTATCCCTGGACAATGCTCAATTTTCGATAATGTAATGAAAGCCCGCTCAATTGCAGCAATGGTATGTGGCCAGGTGCAAGAGGGGAGTCTGGTATGAAGCCAGACTTTCAAGGGCCGAGGTCCAACTTGCTCCCTTTGGATATCCATTCCAATGTCTTCAACGACGTAGAAGAGTTCCCAGGATGGGGATGGATTTACGAGTAATGCTGATTCTAATAAAGATAGTACTTGTCGACATCGCGGCTGGCGACTGATCGAACGCCAGCTCACTAACGATTTGGCTAATTTATTGAGATAAGTAACTCACCTGGCACTACTAATGTAGCAAGACTCAAAAAATAATTTCATTAACGGAGAAAACGGGTTATAAGCAACATAGTGTTCCAGAAAAGAGTTCCCAACGAATAGAAAGACGCTGGATTGTGCTGTCTAATAGCATGAGGTACCACGGTATCATGAATCAAGTTTTGGTATTCTGCTTTGATCTGACAAGGTTATGACCAAACCTTGACTTTTCTATAGTTTTCTTTTGTCATACTCCAGTTCAATGAATAAAATAAATAAGTGAGAGTTTCTTGGTCTGCTTTTCTTCATACGTCGGGCCTAAGTCAAGTCTTGTGCTTATGAGAAAAAGGGAGGATGTCTTGGACGCAACTCAAGGGAACCTTTTGTCTCATGTGAAACTTTTCTACTTAAGAACACATATCCTACCTACACTGGAATGCAGCGATCCTTGCTGGCTGAGAGTAAGGCCTGGCCTGCTCTCTATCATTTGCGAAATGCGCGAACCTCACGCCTCCACCAGCCTTTGAAGTCGCAAGTTGAAACATCAATTCCCAGATCCTTCAGCGCCTTTGTACTCAGGTGACAGTCGTAAGGTCGCTGTACACTGGCATTTGGGTCATTCCCTTCCGTGTTGGGCTTAATCCCTTCAGTTGACAGGCCCATTATCTCACCAAATAGTGCCATTATCTCATACTTCGTCATTCTATCCTCCGAGGAAAACTGGAGAACTCGAGGAAGACAAGATCGTTCCTTGCTCGGAGTATCAAGGTACTTAACGGAAATATCTGGGCCTCAATGTCAGCGAAATCTTCTGGCGCACTCGTTGGTCCTCAAAGAATTTTGATAAGACTTGTTCATATAACATCGTGGTTTTGAAACACGGTGGCTGAAAGCAGAGTGAGACATACCGTGACAGACCCTACCGATGTCTTCTGTGTTCGTAGGATAACGAATTGCCCAGTGGTCCATGCTAATTTCAGCTCCCTGTGTCTGTGCCTTCCATAATGCGTCCATCAGAACGTTAACAGCGCTCTCGGCTGGTGTCTCAGCATTTCCATAGAGGACAGGAACTCGGAGGACAACACCTAAGCCCTCCTTTCCAGCCTCCTTCAGCGTGTCTAAGACGGCACGCTCACCATCCAGCTTCGTTTGGCCATAGAGATTGGTAGGTTGAGGCTTGGCGTCGGCTTCATATGGAGCATCCCCCGGCGTGCCGGGGAACACGTAGTCGGTTGATATATATATGACAAAGATGTCTCTATCCGCGGCCAGCTTAGCGAGTGCCTTGCTCGCAGCGACGTTGAGTTCACGGGCGCCCTCGGGGTCTTTATCAACCTTGTCTGGAAACCGTTGAGCAGCGCCTTCAGCGTGGAATTGGTTAGTCTCTGTACGAATGATATACATCAGGTAGCTTACAGTGAACAATAACCTGTGGTCTGAAGGTAGGTAGTAACGTCAGTTTACTGGCACGACATTCGTAGAGGAAGGGGACTGCAAACTTGGTCTCATCCAGAAACTCTTCCACTTCCGTCTCATTGCTTAGGTTGACTTTGAAAGTATTGATTCCATCTGCGCGAGAGTAGCCCGTTCCTTTGACATTCCAGTTCTTGAGGCCGAAAGCTGTGGCTACCTCACGACCCAGGAGGCCGGTAGCGCCGGTAACAAGGACAGTGCGCTCAGACATTGCTCAATAATTTGCAGAACAATTGATATCCTTGGAGTGAATTTTCAGTTATGGGGTTCGGGCGGTTGCTAAGGTTGGTTTAGAAACTGAAGTAGTAGTTGAAACGTCATCTTCAAATAGAGTCAAGGTGGGGGTGGGTGATCATGAGGGGCAAGAAACGACGTTGAAGCTACACGACTCTAGACATGAACTTCAACCACTGCGGCAAGGAGACCAGGGACCGGTGTCTTAGTAACTTTTACCGCATTTACATCACATTATTGTGTTCGATTTGGTACTCGTCTACTATTGAGGCTCAGTGTTATGCCAGGTTAAAGAATCACTTTCCTTTGACTTTTGTCCTTGGATCATAATCAGATCTTCCATTTACCTACACAACTCGTCTAAGACCACTAGAACTCACCGTAATTCAATTGCTGGTAAGTTGGTAACAGACTGCTCTAGACTATAAGTCTTGTCTGGAGAGGTAGGGCATGGATTTTGTTCAAGCTTCCATGTTTTACGCACTGTTAGGAGACAGTTAGTTAATCCACTAATTCTTTATCAATCATAACCATCCTATTAACAAAAAAGGGCCGGTGATCTTACAGGCAGCAGGAATCGAAAAGTCGTCCATCTGGTGGCTTGTGGTTTAGGTCAAAACTAGCAACGTAGGCGTCAACCTAAGTTTAACGTCAGCATTCTTGGTCGTGGGCTCGTTAAATCCGACCTGTTTATCTTACGACTCTGACATAGCTGATCTAGAACACCTACACTTTATTCCCCTCAGTCTATCCGGTTCGTATAGATAAGTCAACATCGGTAATAACCACATGGGAATTAGACTTTCGTTTCGCTAGTCTTAAATTCCTTACTCGGTGGTCTTTATAATTCTTATAACTGTGACTTTATAACAAGAGCAGATTAAAGCAACTGGGCGTGATGCTGATCTAAGCAAGGTATGATGGGATTGAAACGATAATGAATATTTATATATTTCTAGCTATAATCACATACATCTTGGTTGTAGTATGTGACTTTATGTAACGCATCAGACCGTATCGTTCCTCTGATATGCATCCAGCTGGATACATGTTGAAACCCCCTCTCTAGTAGGTAGCTCTAGCCTCTGCGTGCATATTTACTATGCAGTGCTCATGAAAACGGGTTGTTCAAGCACAGTTACATAGGCCTTCGGTCAGACATCGAAGTTGTTCTGAAACATTCAGGCCTCATGGGTCCGGAGCCATTCAGAGCCAAGCTGGCTCTCAATTTATTGCCCGACCTCCTGGTCAATGTCGGTTTGATGGCAACTGAACGTGCAACGTCGATGTGACTATGTACTGTAGTGATGTACACTTGACAGGTTTGAATTGCAGACAAATGAGAGACCTGACATTATCACAGATAACCTCAACTATTTAACCCAACTAGGACCGAATCCAATATTGGTTGCGGCCTACCACTATTAAACGACAGGCGTGGTCCGAGGCTGCAGTGTAAGGTCTCGTGCAAACATTAAGCTTTCTTGGCATCGAAGAACGCAAGCAAGTCGGCATGGAAACCATGTAGTGTTGGCTAGACATTCGGAGTACATGATCAAGCCGTTCGTGTTAGACAGGCGGGTTTTGACATATGCTCGATGACATAAAGACCTGAAGTTATCAGGCCTTGGTTAAATACTCCCATCTGTCCAATCTTGTCTTTTCTCCTGCTCCTCGGCTTCAGCCTCCCGCCACTCGTCAGGCGTTGTGTGTAAAACTGTGGCCACCGTCGTGAAGGCTGCCCAAATCTCTCCACACAAAGCTAAATGCAGCACTTGGGTACCGAGAAAGTTGATTGCGAATGTCAAATTGAGCTGACTGAAAATGTTGATTTCGCAAATGTCATGAGCCGGGAGGTTAAGCCGTTGACGGAAACTGTGTGCCATCAATCGCAGGGCGGTTGCTTCCCACGGTGCAGTCACCAATCTCAAAACGGCATCAGCAAAGATATGTGAGGCGATCAAAGGGGGCAGCTGCGTCAGCATCGTATCACAGTAGGTGGTTGTAGGCATAAGTGCTCCCCTTGCTTCAACGCTTGGCCTTAGTTCAGCGCTCCAGAGCCCAGGAGGTGCTTCACTGGTTTCAGCTGTGGCTTCAACGTCAAAGCTGATCAAGGTGGCGCTAAGTCCTTCAGTATCTTCTTCATCAGTTGCATAGTCGTCCCCCCGTGCTGAGAAAGTACTTGGCCGCCGAACAGCTTCTACTGGGCCTGTGTCGTTGGGCATTTGTCCGTCAATCGGCCGTATAGGTGACACATCATTGACTGTACTCCGAGCACGTCGGTGCTCTGATCTATCGCGGGGCCTGTCGGCTGGGACCCAGCTGTTAGTCACGCCAGGGAGAGAGCCGGTATTCGGTAACCACCGAAATATTCTAGCCCAGATCTGCGGTCTCCAGTCACGGATCAACCTCTGGGACATTACCCAGACAAGAAAGGGCGTTGAAGATATGCACAGGCCTCCAATCCATTGCAGGAGAGACTGGAAAGAAAGATCCTTCACTGGTGGGGGGCCCGGAATTGGTGAATCCTGAGTAAATGGAACGAAGAAGGATAGACTTGGGAGCCAGTTAGTGCTTGAGACCAAGCCAAGCCGTTGCAAAGCAATATATAGCTCTAAATGAACCCAAACGTACGACCAAACTTCGTGAGCTCTATTGCTTATAAGCTGATGGAGTTAATGACTGGCTTGGGGGTCGGGCTTACAGTCGACGAGCAAACACCCTGTCGGGCCGGTCGCGCCATAATAGGGCAATTTGTCGGTCGGTGTAATTACTGAAAAGATTGACAGACGCACCAGGCAGAAGATCTCGGGAGATAGAGAAGGTATTGCGGGACTGTGCATACAAGTCCCAAAACGGGATGTGAGAATAGCGTTTGTAAATCTGCCATGGTACGATAATCAGCATACAGCACAGAAAGGTTTATCAACGACATACCAAAACTCGCTGACGGAAGCCATCTAGCCCAAAGGCACCGGCAGCATCCACGCAACGAAGAGCTGAGAAGGCAAGGTTTATGCCCACGTCGTCCTCATACATCGCATGACGTTTATCAGACTCGGCCTCTGGATTTGTAGTTGGATTCTCCTGTTCAGCAACCCCAATAACTAGCATAACTTCATTATGGGAACGAATAATGTCTCTATTGATCCTTTTTGTTTCAGAGTTGATAGGACGGCCTCGATGGTCATATTGTTGAACAGAGTCGTTGGTATTTGGTGGCTCATCATGATCATCGTCCCATTCAACAACATCGTCATAAGGAGACCGCCCCTGACAGTGTCAGTAATCCGAGAGGAAGAAACGACGGCTCGACCTAAATGATGTCTTACAAGCGCTTGGGCAGTTAAGGGGCCCTGCATTCCCATGATGAAGGTATATAAGAATTCATCAATATAAGGCGGGCATGTGTCGTTTTATGTACAGTTGCTGCTATGGCCTGATCGCTCTCATCAAATAAGCTTCGTGCGTGAGTTCTTTTTGCGTATCCAGTATCAGCTGAATGAACTTGACTTTGGCGGCAATAAATAAAGGTCGTTCAATGGAAGTCATGACGGCTAACCCCATGATGAAAATGTGGCGCGTGATGTGGCTGGTACAGATGAGCTAATGCGTGCTATAGCCAATCAGAAGTATGCCTGCGATAGGCGCCAAAAAGAAAAAAACTAGGAAACCTCATGCGCGAGACCCATGATATTCTTTACATCGAATATTTGTTAACTCACAATCACAACAAGATAATGGCAAATAAACAGCCGTTGAAGACCACGTTTGACGTAAATCATGTCATACGACCCATATTCACAGGAGGATCAGTAGCTATCGACAATAGCGCACGAATTCTAGCCACAGTTCTCGGCGAGGATGCAGTTCTCACGGATCCTACAAACGGGAAGCATTTGGCTCAAATTGAGGGTGTAAGAATTACCTGCAAATCATGGTAGACCACGACTGACTTTTTTTCCAGGATGGAGAGCTCATTTCCACATTAACTTGTTAGTCTCCAAAAAATTACACAAACATGCAATCAACTAACACTCATAGTAACGCCCTCTGGGTCTCACCTTATCATATGCTCCCGCTCTTTGTCTATGAGAATATACACCTTGAGACTATCGCAAGAAGACGGGACTATTGATGCTACACTCACAAGGACAGTGAAAGCGCACGCTACTCCAGTCGTCGTTCTGGCAGTTGATCGGACCAGCACGCTGTTGGCCACTGGAGGAACCGATGGAGCTGTCAAAGTTTGGGATATCGTCGGTGGCTTTGTTACACACACTTTCCGTGGTTCCTCTGTTTTGGTATCAGCGCTCCTGTTCTTCGAGGCTGCCGCTCGTCCGAACGACACTCAGTCACGAAAGGGCAAGAAATCCAGGCGCCAGGAAGAGTCCGACGAAGAAGAAGAGGACTCAAGCACTATCAATTTCAGGCTGTCATGCGGCCAACAAGATGGAAAGGTCCGCGTATGGGACTTGCACAAGCGTAGTTGTGTAGCCAACTTGGACTCGCACGTCTCGGATGTCCAAGGTCTTGACTACTCCCCGGGACAAAACGCTCTTGTTACCGCAGGCAGAGACAAGACCATAACCTGGTGGGACGCTAGATCCTGGAAGATCCGCAAAGTTGTCCCTTGCCTCGAGCTGGTTGAAGCGGCTGGTTTTATTGACAATGGAAGCCTGACTTATTCCGCTGGTGCCAATGGTTCTCTTCGCATCTGGGATACGGATATGGGCAAGGAAATCACTCCCCAACAACCTGCGAAGAGTGAAGAAGAAGGTATTGTGTCTGGTGTTTACCGCCCTGGTCTCCCATTTATTCTTCTTGTCCAGGTTGACCACACTCTCGCACTATATAAACCTCCTCGAAAAGCAGACACCGCCTCCTTCCCCGCGCCAGAACCCTTCCGAAGGATATCAGGCACACACGACGACATCATCGATCTGGGATATCTGCTTCCGGACCGCTCGATGGTCGCTTTGGCCACAAACTCGGAGGATATCAGGATTGTCTCAGTCACCGAGGCTGAGAACGAGGAAGCCGACTGGGATTCGAATTCAAACCTTTACTTTGGTCAAGATGTTGCTCTACTGAAAGGTCACAATGAAATTGTCATCTCGTTGGATATCGACTGGTCAGGTCACTGGATTGCGACCGGAGCGAAAGACAACACTGCTCGTCTTTGGCGTATTGATCCTGCAAACAACTCCTATATCTGCTGGGCTGTTTTCTCCGGTCATGCTGAATCATTGGGTGCTGTTGCGCTGCCCAAGGGGGTACCTCCAGAGTCCTCGCCAGCTCGATCAGACCCCCTTAACCATCCTCCTGCATTCCTTATTACAGGGTCTCAAGATCAGACCGTCAAGAAATGGGATATCCCCCGCACAGCTCAGCAGAAGGGTCAAAAAGGTGGTTCTCGGGCCATCTTCACTCGCAAGGCTCACGAAAAAGACATCAACGCCATTAACGTTCACCACTCAGGCCAACTTTTTGCCTCCGCATCTCAAGACAAAACTGTCAAGATTTGGTCGACGGAGGAGGGTGAAGTTCAGGGCATCTTGCGTGGTCATAAGCGTGGTGTCTGGACAGTTCAATTCTCTCCTGCCAATATGCCGGCGATTCAAGGCGAGGATGGACCTGTTACTGGAAAGGGTGCTATCCTCACTGGCAGTGGTGACAAGACCATCAAGCTTTGGAATCTTGCCAGCTATACTTGCGTGAGGACCTTCGAGGGCCATTCTAACAGTGTCTTGAAAGTTGCATGGTTGAACATGCCCGCTAGCCAAGAACAGTCCAAGAAGCGAGTCCAGTTCACTAGCGCCGGTAGTGATGGCCTTGTGAAGGTTTGGGATGCCAACTCAGGCGAGGCTGACTGCACACTTGATAACCATGAGGATCGTGTCTGGGCTGTGGCTGTTCACCCCGATGACAACACTATTGTGTCCGGAAGTGGTGACTCAACTGTCACTTTCTGGAAGGACACATCGTCCGAGACTCAAGCTGCCGCGTCCCAGGCTGCTCTCAAACTGATCGAGCAGGAGCAGGAGCTCGAGAACCACATACACGCTGGCTCATTCCGCAAAGCCATTATTCTTGCATTGCAACTTAATCACCCCGGAAGGCTTCTCAACTTGTTCACGTCAGTTATCACAACAAACAAACCCGATAAGGGCAGCTTGAGTGGCCTAACTGCTGTGGACGAGGTACTGGGTACTCTATCCGATGAACAGATTTTCATGCTGCTTCTGAGGCTGCGAGATTGGAATACAAACGCGCGCACAGCTCCTGTAGCACAGAGAATTTTGTGGACTCTGATTCGCAGCTACCCTGCCTCCAAATTCTCGAATTTGTCTGTCAAGGGGGCTAAGGGACAGAAGAGCTTGAAGGACGTGTTGCACGCCATTCGTGTGTACACTGAGAGGCACTACAAGCGTACCGAGGAGTTTGTTGATGAGAGTTATCTGGTGGAATATACCCTGCAGGAGATGGATGACCTTGCGCCAATGCTTGAAGATGGGAATGGCCTGATTAAGGATGCGGGTGAAGATGTTGTCATGGCAGGATAGATCAAAAATAATGTCGGCCTGTTTCTCCTTCATGTTTTGTCATTTGGCTAAGTAATTGGGTATGGTCATGCTGGCATAGTCTCTGGAGTACAAAGGTTATAGATAAAATGTTTGGCTTTCTATTTTGTGGGTGTCAATCGTAAAACAATCCATATAAGTCTTGTTGTGTATAAATGCCATCTGTGGTGACGGGGAGATTCAGGTTGCCTGAGTGGGCCTGGACCTGAGCTTCAAGGCTCCACTCATACATAACCACAATCGGACTTGGGATCTTGAATCTTTCTTCCCCGGCATCAAGTCTCAATTAAGATCACGAGAACGCGAACACAGCCACGGTCGCCAGAGCGTCGATGTGTTATAAACCCATGCAGAAACGGGCTACATTTATAAGACAGTCTACGATTAATAATGGCCAAGCGCCAGGCCTCAGAGGCCCTCGACGATCTTGTTGGTGTTGCCTCGCCAGCTTCCAAGAGATCTCGATTGGACGACATTGATTCACCCGAACCGAATGGTGCCCCGAACGAGCTCATCGATGAGTCTAACACCAATGGAAACGCGCAAGGAGACGACGAAGAAGACGACTTCGACGACCAAGACCCCGCTGCCGCAGCACCTATAAGACAATCAGCACCTACTGACGGGTATGATGACCTTTACCTCGATACTATCGATCGCACCGTGCTCGACTTTGACTTCGAGAAGCTGTGCTCCGTTTCCCTCTCGAACATCAACGTCTACGCATGTCTTGTTTGCGGAAAGTATTTCCAAGGTCGCGGTCCGAAGTCCCACGCTTACTTCCACTCGCTCGACGAGGATCACCACGTCTATATAAATCTCGAGACTCAGCGTGTCTATGTTCTTCCTGAAGGCTACGAGGTCAAGAGCCGCGCGCTCGACGATATCAAGTATGTGTCGGATCCGCGATATAGTAAGAAGGAGGTTATCGAGATGGACCGCACGCGACGTACCAGCTACACCCTCGAGGGAAAAGAGTACATCCCTGGATTTGTGGGAATGAACAACATCAAGGAGAACGACTATCTCAACGTCGTAGTACAGGCTCTCGCGCATGTCGCGCCATTACGCAACTACTTACTTCTCGAGGACTTTTCGAATAAGACGGAGCTTGTCAAGCGATGCAGCATTCTAGTCCGCAAGATTTGGAATCCGAGGGCGTTCAAGGCCCACGTCTCTCCTCATGAGCTTCTTCAGGAGATATCACTTCGCTCGAACAAGCGCTTTACCCTCACAACTCAGTCAGATCCTGTCGACTTTCTGTCCTGGTTCCTGAACAACCTCCACCGAGGGCTCGGTGGCAGCAAGACCAAGCCTGGCAGTTCCATGATCCAGCGTACGTTTCAGGGTAAGATGAAGGTTGAGTCTCAGGCCATCACAGCTCGTGCCGACGCTACTGATCGACTTCGCTTCGAGGATGCGGATGTCAAGGTTGACATTGTGCGCTTCCTCCTCCTGACGCTGGACCTCCCATCAGCGCCACTCTTCCAGGACGAACTTGAGAAGAACATCATCCCTCAAGTTCCTCTGACAACCATTCTCACAAAATACGACGGTCAGAGGGCTCAAGAACACCACGCTCAACGCAAGCGTTACCGACTCATGCACCCTCTTCCCCCCTTTCTTGCGTTCCACGTCAAGCGCTTCTCCCAGAACAAGTTTGTGTCTGAGCGCAACCCCACAATCGTCACTTTTGACGCGCGTAATCTCGACATGTCGCCATACGTTGAGCCAAACCCCAAGGAGTGGCCCCCAGGTGAGCCCATCTGGTATGATCTGGTAGCCAATGTCATCCACGAAGCTGTTCGAGTGCGAGAGGACGTTGTTGACAGTGGCGAGGAACGTAAGACGTGGAAGGTTCAGCTGAAGAATAAGGCAACGGGTGAATGGGTGGTTTGTCAAGATTTATATGTTGATAAAGTACAGAGCGAGCTGTTATATCTTGGTGAAGCATATCTCCAGATATGGGAACGGAGAAGAGATCCCAGGGGCAAAGGCAAGGCCCCCTGACGGTAAATGCTACTAATAGTGTGCCTCTACATAAACAACAGATTTTGATAACACAGTTTCACGTTCCAGTTTTCACGTTCTTGGAAGAGAAATCTCAGCCCCAGAAGCTCGCTCTTTAAACTGTAGCTCTCGCTGAAATACGCTATCGGGCGAACCGTACCCGGTCATACGCAGCTAGTAATACATCGTTCATAAACAAGATCATCACCGCGACCTCGCCCGTCGTGCCCAGCCGATGTCTCACATCTAGTTGTCCAGCCCACCTACCCTAACCCTCATAAACACGGTATCACAGCCCCATCCAGAAGAATTCTCCAACTCCGCCCAAAGGTGATTGTGGAAACAAAGGAACAGAACGAGCAAAAAGACATACCCCTCAACGCTGACGTTTGAAGGCACTCAAGATGATATACAATACAAGACTACACCGAGATATGTTTTAAAGAGCGCGCTTCAATCTCCTAAGAGTGGGACTGTTCAGCTGCCTGTTTCGAGGGTCCGCCCGTGTGGCGCTTGTCGTGGTGGTGGTGTTGGCCAGCCTTTTCGCGGCGCTGCTCCTCGATGGCTGTTCGTTGTTGAATGCTGGAATCGTGGCTCTTGAATTCAATGCGAGTGCTTGCTGGAAAGTTAAGGACATGCTTCATAGTCTCGCTGTTTGCCATTTAGTTAAAATCAGAGAAAACCGATTACACGTCATTGAAACTTACCGAATCTTAATAACTCGACCACCATCAGTGCGAGTCCAGATACTGAGAATGTCCTCACCATTGCGCACACTCAACACAGCGCCACAAACATCATCGCCAGCATCGGCAAACTGATCACCAATGAGGCTGAGAATGAGATCTTCCCAATACCTGTCTGCTACACCCTTCTTCATCCGAACCACCCACTTCCCGCCCTTCTTGTTGACATCATCCTCCCATATTGGGCGGATGCCTTTCTTAAAAAGATGAAAGTCGGAGACAACGGGGAGTGTAGAGGGACGCTTCAGGTGACGATAGATCTCCCAGAATTCCTCCCCAGTCCGCACAGTTGCGATTTCGTGTAGCGTCTTCTCGTATTCGATGAAGCCGTGTGTCTTCGAGATCGGGGGCCGGTACCAAAATGTCCACGAATCAACCAACGCGTGCGAAGGATTTGCCGTGGGTGCTCCAGGCTGGTTGTTCTCGGAAATCGCGGTCATGCTAGATACCTTGCCCGCAGTCTTAGATGAATCCTTCGTGCCGGACTTGACTACTGCTGATGCCATGGCCGTATCGAAAGGGTTGGCCGAAGTCTTCGGAGTTTTAGCCGACCCAAACGAAGCAAATGCTCCAGAGCCTAGGCCAAAGGCACTGGAGGCACCGCTCGTAGGTGACACTAGACCTCCAGGTGTGGTGTTAAAAGGGTTCGGTTTAGTCGACGAAGGAGTATCGCCACCTTGGCGCTTGGGGAACGAGGCATTGCGATTGAAGGAGTCACCACTGGACCCTTGACCGGGTGTTGAGAGGGAAAGCTTGCCGGTGCTAAGAAGGTGTTGGTGAGAAGTGCATATTGAAGGTGAATGTGCAACTTACTTTGTGCGGCGGGACCAGAGGTTGCTAGTATCCATCAAGACCGAATGGGACAGGTCTGTCGACAAATCAATGGAGGGCGGGGAAGACCTGGTAAGGAAGCCTTTGAATAGACCAGGGAGAGAATCGGAGCGTGTGCGACGCCGATGCGCTTATAGATTGCGGTTGGTAGTGTTGGTGTCGATTTAGTAGAAATAGCGGTCGAGGTTCGTGATGGTGACCGTTGGAAGTTACACTGTCTCAAGGTTGAGTGAGGGGGGAAGATCAGTAGGTTCACGGCGAGATTTGGTTTAGATCGAAAGATATTGTGAGACGATACGATTATGGACGAATTCGTGACGTTGAGATGTTTCGGCAGTGTCGCAGTAGGGATTACGAAAAAGAGCTGGTGAGATTTGGAACGTCAAAGATGAAGTTGTTGGATGTTTGGGAATTTTGATTTGGAAGAGTTGCAAGTGGGAAAGATAGTACCTTAGAGGCATGGAAGAATTTCTGACAGCCCACCTACTAACCTAGTACTAAAAAAATCCGAACAGTACCTTACTGCGGGAGGTGAGCGACAAGCCTGTGTACTTTTGATGTAGCTTCGCAGCTATTGTCATATGGTCATGTACTTAGAGTCTACTCACCATGGTCCCCGTCAGAGCGCATGCCCTGAAAGCTAGCATCCAGTTCGCTGGAAAACCCTCCATTCCCAGGCTGCAAACGCGCCCAAGCTGCCTGACTGTGCTAAACATCCATCCCCAGCCCCCGTCCAGGGACCCATGAGCCAGAACATATGGAAGGTATGGATGGAAAGAATTATGATTGACCCTACACACCTACGTAGGTAGTACATTGAAGGTGGCCGCCGCAAAAAATGACGACAGTGACTGAGTAGTCCCCTGTTAATGTCAACTTACCTTAGTTAAGTAAGTAGGCACGTAGCCTGAGAAGTTGAGGCTCATATTTGACTTCATGTGACGTGCAAGTGAAATAGTTACTAGTCTAGATGGCTATCAAAATATGGATGTGGAATAGCAAGATTACCTTTCACCTTTGCCAACAGCTGGTTAAGAATTCCGAAGACAGTACGCACAAGTGAGTAACACAATGGTGACATGTCTTTCAGTCTCATCCAAGGCACCCCCATTAATCATGTTCTCGTCACTGGCGTGGATGAACCGAACCCACCACACTTTCGCCAGGTTGGTGTCTTAATCATGAAATCTGCTGACTACAAAGTTGAAGCCGTTTTCTTCCCTGCATAATAGTATACTATCACGTTGGTTGGTGTTTTCAAAAGATATTGTTAAACTGAACTGTGGAATGCTCTCTTGGACCTGGCAGTGAAACGGCTCCGAATATGTGAGATCAACCAAAGAATCAAGACTTGACATGAGACCCCTGCCCCACAAAGAAGCGGATGATCATGACTTGTATGTTGGTAGCACCATGAATCTCGGGCGAGTCTTGATTCTCACCTATGCTGTAGGGGATTAGAAATCAGTGGCAGATCAGAACATTTAAACCCTTCAAGTGCAAGTTTATGACAGGTATTACACTTGCATTCGTCGAACAACGTCGAAACGTTGCAATGCCTCCGATGGCTCTTCGAATCGACCATCCAAGTACTAACGTAGGCATCTAGCAGTTACCTTAAGGTTCCTATCCGACATTCATGTCGGATATTCCTGCCATCTGACTTCCGTCTATTGGCGCGTAAATAGTGGTTTGAAGACTTGATAACTCACCTCTTCATGAGTTCGAGTTTCATCAAAAGCTGAGACCAATCGCCCCGTCTAGGCTCACCCACTCGGCCCCACTTCGCAGACCGAAAAGTTCTTATCGTGACTTCTTATCGCATCACTCCAGGAAAAAAATATTCCTAGACTTGGGTAAAGCTCGACACCACTCAAACTTTTGAGATACCGAGGATACATCTCAAGCGCACACCTCCACCACTGTCGCAATGGGTGTCACACGAACAAAGACTATCAAGAACAAGCACGCCGCTGCTCCTGGTGCCGCAAAATCTTCCAAGCGCTCCGCCACTGATGGCATCTCTAAGCCCAAGAAGTCAAAGGGCCCCACGCTGAGCAAGCAGGTCAAGGACAAGGGTCGCGAGGCGCTTTTGCAAAAGTTCAAGAACCCTAAGAAGAAGAAGTATACGGACCAACAGCTGGGTATTCCTGAGCTCAACACTGTCACGCCTGTGGGCGTTATCAAGCCTCGTGGCAAGAAGAAGGGCAAGGTTTTCGCTGATGATCAGGTAAGAAGCCGTGGTCCCCAATGAGCTTGCGCAATTCTAACCTACTATTTTTCTAGGAGAGTATGAGCACCATCATGGCGCTCGTCCAGGCGGAGAAGGACGGCCAGATTGAGTCCAAGATGATCAGACAGCGTCAGATGGAAGAAATTCGCGAAGCACGCAAGGCCGAGGCTGAGAAGAAGGAACAAGAGAAGAAGTCTAAACTTGAGGATACCAAAGACTCTCTCCGAAAGAGGAGAAAGCGCAAGAGTACAGGTGACGAAGAGGACAACATCAAGGAGTTCACCACGAGCGGTAGCAAGGGGACAAAAGCCAAGGGCAAGAAGCGAGTATCGTTCGCCTAAGGACTCGACCGATGAGATGGCAAAATTTTCCGGAGTTTTTGCATTGTTTGGCGCATGGAGTTTGATAGATAGGCTGAGGTCATCCCATGATTTCTGGTGGTTTCTGGAGATTCAGCGGTACAAAGGCACAAGACAGTATTTGAACCATGGTTGCTCCTACGGATGCAGAACCACTCAATAAGATGGAACAATCGGATTTATTTTGAGCATTGAGCATTATGTATCAAATCTATGATCTATATGCGCGCTGTGGGCATGTCTATGCATATCTATACCGTGCTGTCTACTTGTGGTCATCGACTCATCGACTGCGTCGAGGGTTCCTTCATGGAGTTCTGTTAAATGGCTCGACTTTGTATCAAGTCGGCTGCTTAGTCTTCCACAATGACCAGCTTGCGTCGCATGGGGATGTAGCCATGTCCGTCGGCTAAATGATCATTGTTGTTGGGGTTGACGAGAGGCCTGAGATCATTGAGATCAGTCTTGAAAGCAAGATGGTTCAAGAAGTTGGCAACCTATAAATATCAGTTTTAATCCCTTACGATGATCACTACTAATAACTTACAGGTTTTGTAAACCAACGATCGCCCGATGTTTCAAACCAGCACAGGTGTCCTCCCAGGCTAGAGGTGAGAAGGACGGTGTTGGGATTCTGCTTGAATTCTTCATAGGGAATAGCTTCCTTAACAGCAATCTTGAAATTGTTAGAAAGATTTGATAAGTTACAATAGAACAGGAAAACAGAGTCCTTACCGGATCATCAGTTGAGTGGACAGCCAGGAAAGGAATCTCGATGGAGAGAATGGAATCCACCGATGAAGCATCGCGGTAGTATGCACTCTCCGTGGGGTACCCCCAAGAAGGACACCTGGTAAAGTCAATTTTTGGCCAGCGTAGAGGGAAGCGACTGACTGGATCAGGCGATCAAACTCATAGAGATAGGTGATATTCATCACAGCGTTGACATCGATTTTGCTGTACTTTTCCAACTCGATTCTATGCGTGGCAGCGAGTTCCTTCAAAGCACCTTGATAACATCAGCAAGCGCTTTGATGAACTACGTATGAATGGATCGACTTACTGCCCATAACTCGAAGGTAAACTTCTTTGCCGATGTAGCTGTTCTGAAGGATCTTGCTGGAAACATCTAGATTGAATGGGTTGCTGCATACAACTGCGCCCTTGAGGACACAGTTGGGACCCTCCTCGCCACAGTGGTTTGTGTTAGAGCAAGCTAAAATTCGGGGGACCAAATACTTATATAGTTTGTGAGCATGTTCGCTCCGAGAGAAAACCCTAGGCCGAACAGAGGTCGGTTGGGGAAAGTTTTCTGTAACCATTTTACTGTCTTGGATGTGTATTAGTGGGATGTTCTCCTTGAAGCACAAGTATCCTTGCCTGACGAATATCCCATGTCGCTCGAGCGTTGTACAAGACACCACTGGTGATCTTGCTGCGCGCACAACCTCGCGAGTTAACGACGCAGACTTCCCAGCCGCCCTCGCCAATCAATGGCGCAATGGTATGTCGAAGGTAGATCTCGTGGGAACCACCTGAGAGGCCATGCAGGACGACAAGCATAGGCTTGTTGTCGTCTGACCCGACATGCTCAAACTCCTCAGGAGTAAAGTACGCTGTTCGTCGAGACAATGAAGGATCCTCAGGGGCCTCAAAGGGCTCAACAGCAAAGTCCACAGCGAACGTTCCATGGTAGATCTTATGGTCGGCGTCAAAAATCTTGCGCTTGTAGTAAATCTTGGGTCCAGCAGGTTTGGTCGCTGTCCACATCGTCTGCAGGTGGCCGTTGAAGAGCAGTGGGTTCAGTCGGCATGGCGGTGTTGCCTTTTCGCAGATGGATAAGATATCGGTGACATTACCATCTTTCTCTTGCACCTTCCGTGGTGACGGCGCATGAGTGAAGTTGAGTTCTGCGTGTCCAAGCCACTCCATGATGAGAATCGTACAAGTCGTGACCGACGTATGTGAGACCACTTTCAGACCCGCGTGAGGAGATGAATCGAACAAAAGAAAGATGGACACAACTGAAAGGGGTGAGGGTAAGGGCGTATTAATGGATTTTTTGACATTTATCAACCAGCAAATTGCCCCTCCATCCTCCGACGACAAAACGGAACGACTTCCATGCCCTGGCTAGCCTGGTTCTAGTTGTTCTAGTTGATCCTACGGTGGATACACCCGTTCCGGTGGTCGAAAACAACCATCACCAGCATGGATCTGTATGTACACCTAGGTAGGTACTCATCCAATACTATTTATATGTACATCTTCCAGGTTACTAACCAAGCAATTCAGTTAAGGATTAAAGAATTCAAGTCTCGCGTGCTACAAGTATCATTGTTGTTTTACTCATAAAGATTCTAAGCTCGGCCTAATTCCTACTTCCTGACTCCCTTGGAATACCTAGGTAGTCATTCTCGACCTTAATCAAGACTTTCGACTTCAGAACAGGTATTATGCAACGTTGGTCTCGTTCGTCCGAGACTTGCATTTTAACTTCTTACTTGGCGCTCGGCAAGTGGGGTCGCAGTGACCAAAGAACCGAGGCACGATTTTAGTGATATAATAAGCAATGAAAACCTCCCTGGTAAGTGTAGCTTATTATGGCGCAACTGCAGGGGATAACTGACAGTAGATTATTCGTATGTTTGGTATTGATGTATGATGAACCGATGCAAACTTCGAGGCTCAAGAAACAGGGTCGCCTTCAAAGAAATAACCTAAGCTCAATCTCTTCCAGTTGTTTTCTCCTTCTCTATCCCGTAATGTCGTACATAGTATATGGTCTTGTCACGAGTCTCCATGCACTTGAATCATTCATTGTTCAGCTCATCCAGATACGAGGGCAATGTTCAATAAGATATAATCTTTATATTCCCCTTCCAATTCACAATTCGGTTGGTGGTTCATCAACTTCTCTCCCGGTTGAGATAAGGTAAGGCACAGCACCTGACCGAGGACCAGAGAACCACGTGCATTTGTATTCTCACGTGACTAAGACGCTTGCTCTTCCCGGCACTCTGGAATTCCCACAACAAGGATTCAACCATCAACCTACACCCAGTCACAATCGCCAGAAGATGACCAACTTGCTGCTGTCCTGATACTGTGATAATAGACGACGCCTGGATGAAGGTCTCAATCTGGCTTGCAATTTCTATTTGGCCAGACTGGACACAAAATGAAATGACCCGTCTATCGATCGAGCGCACTATATAGTGCCCCCATCCCCTTCCGACAATCCGAAACCACCATAAGCACACCCTTCAACATCATCAGCATTCCGTGCGTCTTGCTCTGATGAGCCAACAGCCATATGCAACTTGCTCAATAGAGTTCGAAAACCTCCACGTTCACTAGAATTTCATTCATAGAAGCGAAGCCCTAGAAATCCCGCTCCTACTTCAGTGTGGTCTGCTAAAATGCAGGCTCCAATTACCACAGCTTTATCCATCTTGCACCAGTTTTTGACGAGGAAATGGTTTTGATTTTCCCGCATGGTTTTGCTTCGGTTACTGCGATCTGCTTCGTGCGCTGAAGCCTTTTAACACTCGGTTCTCAATAACACTGGCCCTCATTGTCGCAGGCATAGGAAAACTCCGCCTTGCAACCCCATACGACCAATGTTACGCGCTGATTCGGACATCACTTAACTGGCTGACGGGGTAATTCATCACATGATTCAATTCTGGTTTATCATGAATGCAGCAATGGGTGTTGATATGGTCTTGGATGACCTCCAAATTGAGTCGTCTGACAATGGTCGGTAATTTATGGCAGCATGACTCGGTTATCAGAATTTGCCAGGCTTTCTCGCTCTTGTTTCTTGTTCGAGAGCATGAATCACTATCTCAAGCTCAGCAGGTGGATTTTGCGTCACCATGATGTGTCTCCGCGCTCGAAGTGCGGGATGGCTTGGCTGGGCGAGCATTGACATTGGATGTTAGGAGGAAGTCACAGTCGTGAGTTGGACTGTCGTAAATTATCCACATGGATTCGTATGTAGTTCTTTTGCTTGAGAGAGCAGCGATACGATGAGATCATGCTGTCTCTCACCTGGTGGAACCATTGGGGGTTAACCCAAGCGATCCAACCATCATCAGCAGCTATCAAGGCGCTTGATATTTGCAAACATCTCGACCGAAGCTGCAGAATGGCCAGTGCATGGGCGAAAGCATGAAGCCCAGAGAGATGAAGAGCGTGCAAGTGCATGCACTCGAGAAATTCATCAAGCTCATCAAGAGCTGGAGGTATCTACCCGTTTCGGTCACTTCTGCGCCTATCACCAGCACTTGCTTCTGGTGCCTGAACTACCAACAAATCCTGGGAAGGCAACTCTAACGCAGAACTCACATTACCCATCGTCGGCTTTATTCTTCCTTTCTTTTCGCTCCCATCGCGCTGATATTGCAGATGACAAGAAATTCCCCGACCTGCATTGGGCCAAAGTCTACATCTTAAATTCCCCGCGACCGCACTGGGCCACTGATAGGTAGCAGCGGGTCACCACTGATAGGTACCTGGTCATTCCCATCGGCTAAGGTGCGGCCCCTAAGTAACCACTGAAAACTCGACGCCCAGCTGCACTCATGGAGAACGTATCCAAACCTCCACGTCGACGTCGACATGCTGCCATGAGAGACGAGCGAGAATTTTATGACCAAGGAGAACGGGCTCGAGATGAGCGAGGAATGAAGCCCTCACAGAGATCAAGGTCTCCCCGTCAAATTCGCGATTCTCGTCACGATTCCGACGCACGCCGCAATCGCCCATCCATAAGACCAGATTCTCATTCATCTCG
Source organism: Fusarium hostae (assembly GCA_002234235.1). NCBI lineage: Eukaryota > Fungi > Ascomycota > Sordariomycetes > Hypocreales > Nectriaceae > Fusarium > Fusarium hostae. The sequence continues at coordinate 27,190 of NJCR01001010.1, forward strand.
CCGTCGTCGCCATTCGCACGATCGTAGTCGTGATCGCGCTTCTCGTCTATCACAAGAACCATCACGTCGAGGACCAGAGGTTGAAGATCTTATCCCGCGTTATCGAGAACGCCACCGCGAAACCGAGGAGAAGCCTCCGCGGCGAAGCCAGAGCCAAAGTCCAAGCCACGACCATATCAGCAGGGCATCACCTTCGGCGGCCAAACGACATCGAAGTCGGAGCCCTTCTTTGACCAATTCCAATCGAAAGAGATCCAGAAGAAACAGGGGCCCAAGGCCAAGGACAAGGGATTTCAGTCTAGAATCTCCATCTAGGAAACACGCCAGGCACTCCTCACGCGACCGACGTAAAACATCGCCTCGCCAACAAGCACGATCTTCTAAATCCCCAACACGCCCACGACCTAGGTCCCCAGCAAAGTCGGACTCAGGTTCGCGACGGGCAGACCGAGAGACTCAGTCCCAATTTGACCGACCTCGACCACGTTCACGAAGCCGATCGCTTACATCAGAGCACCACTTATCTTCATCGCGACGAGCTCGTGCGTCATCTCGTGAGGACCAACGGACGTCAGGTCTTGAGCGGGTTTCCTCGCGGCGACAGCTTCCACCACGATCACCTCAAGCAAGTAGGGAACGGAGATCTCGAGAAGGGTCGCCTGGTTGGCGTCACTCTTCGAGGTCAGACATTGACGAAGATATGACTTCCAAAAGCAACCCTCGAGGAGGGTATAACCCGAAGTACCACCAAAAGTCACATATCAGTAACGATCCTTATTCCCAATCACCCCAACACGCTTCATACCATAACTCACCTTCACGATCACCCTACGGACCATCACGTGGTGGATGGAACGGTCAGCAGTAAGTAGACCTTGGCACTAAGCACAAATGTAATCGTCTATTGACGCCATTCTAGGTCCTACCCGCCCCAGTATCCTCAAGGGAGTAGTCACGATCCCCCAAGTGGCCCTTCTAGCCATTATCATTCCAATCCTACACGATCACCGCCATACGCCGCTCCAACAGGCCCCATGCAGCAGTACCCTCAGGGAGGGGGCTACCGCGGTGGCTACAGAGGTGGCGGTTTTCGCGGTCGTGGGAGAGGTGGCTTCAAGAACTCTCATTGGAACTCAGGCCCTCCTTCAAGAGGACACCACGATGATTTAGGCAATGAACGATTCACCAACGTGGACGACCATGGCAATGTAGGTTCTGAGCCTATGGATGTTCAGGAAGAAGTATTTCAGTCTCACGATGAATTGGGCGAAGACATCAGCCAGAGTGTTCAAGACAGAGCAGGTCCATTGACCACCCCCAACAGACCACCCCCGTCTGGTCCTGGAGGCTCATCCGGTAGCAAGTTCAGTTTCGCCTTCAAACCCTCATCAAAGCCAGCGGTCACTGCGCCAAAGCCTGAGATATCACAAAAGTTGAATGCGGCTCCTCGGCGGGAGCCTCAGCCAGAGAATCGAGACAACGATCGAGCCCGAGATCGAGAGCGCGAACCTCCCCGAAGTGCACCGACAGAACCAGCTTCCTCTCGGCCACGCCATGATCGTCGCCATCCTCCCGAAGGCCCTAGAGTTGCGCCGCGGATGCGTAAGGTGAAGAAAATCATGAAGCGACCAAAGCCACGACCGACTCTCCCAGCTGATCTGGTGGACTCAGAATCTGTCTTCTTTAGAAAACCTGGAAACGAATCAGTCGTTGGCTCTGGCACCTACGGCAAAGTTTTTAAAGGCCTAAATGTTTACACAAAGGGAATGGTCGCCCTCAAACGGATTCGAATGGAAGGAGAGCGCGATGGTTTTCCTGTCACAGCTATCCGAGAAATCAAGCTTCTTCAGTCTCTCAGACATGTCAACATCGTCAACCTTCAGGAGGTTATGGTTGAAAAGAATGATTGTTTTATGGTGTTTGAGTACTTGTCGCATGATCTTACGGGACTGCTGAACCACCCTACATTCAAACTGGAGACGGCTCAAAAGAAAGACCTCGCCAAACAGATGTTTGAGGGATTGGATTATCTCCATACGCGAGGGGTACTCCATCGCGATATCAAGGCCGCAAATATACTCGTCAGCAACGAGGGAGTCCTCAAGATTGCTGATTTTGGCCTCGCTCGGTTCTACGCCAAGCGTCACCAGCTAGACTACACCAACCGAGTCATCACCATCTGGTATCGCTCACCAGAACTATTACTGGGCGAGACCAAGTATACTGCTGCTGTTGATGTCTGGAGTGCAGCATGCGTCATGGTTGAGATTTTTGTTCGGAACGCCATCTTCCCAGGTGACGGAACCGAGCTTAGCCAACTGGAAAAGATCTACAACGTGATGGGCACACCGACCTTGAAAGAGTGGCCCAATCTTGTCGATATGGCTTGGTTTGAACTTTTGCGCCCAACCGTGAAGAGAAGGAACGTCTTCGCAGAGAAGTACCGTGATAAGATGTCACCAGCCGCCTTCGATCTGCTCTCCGCCATGTTCCATTACGACCCTGCAAAACGACCCAGCGCTGTACAGGTACTCCAACATGCATACTTTACTGAAGAAGCACCAGCAGCCCGCCAGGCTACAGAGTAAGTTGATCAAGCTAGTATATGACAACCATCACTCACTAACCAACCCGTAGACTCGCAACACATAATGACTGGCATGAATTCGAGTCTAAAGCCCTGAGGAAAGAAAACGATCGACGCGAGAGAGAAGCCAGAAAGCTAGCTAAAGAGAATGCCGGCCGGGACAAAGAGAAGGATAAGAAACGTATCAATGAAGGGACCGACCAGCGAGACACAAAGCGGTTACAGGTTGACAAAAATGGCGGAAACAAGCCCACGACAGCAGTCGCACCATCGAATGCGACCTCCGGAGCGTAATATTCATGACACCTTGATCTATCAACTCGAAACGATTACTCCTCGGTTACACACCTGCTACTTTCGGATATAGACGGCATTGCGCCATTTGCAGGAGTCTTCTACGCAATTTGTTGGGCGCCTCCCTACAGGTCAGTGCAGCCAAATCAATGGACTGGCGTTTTTGTTTTTATATATCATGCTTCGTTTCGTTTGGGTGTCTCGGTGGCTTCATAACTTATCATGCTTGAACCTGAAGCATGCGTAATGCGTGGGCGCTGGCATGGGCATCTGTTTGTTTTGCCGGCTCCAGCGCCTTGTTTTTTGCATCCTACCTATTGGCGCAGGACGGGCAGTGGTCACAGAGGGAGGCGGAGAATTTTCTTTTTGACGAAGGCATGGCAAAGTATTGTTGCTATATAGAAATGACCAAGACAGTGAATCAAAGACAAAGGGCGAAAATTAGACGCGAAAGCCCATTAATGTATATTAAGCCATTTTCCGGGAAGACAATCGCCGCCGGCTAAGTGCATCATTAAGGTCGATTTTTATGCGGCAAGTCTTAGGCTTTCCCCATGAACCAGTCGACGGTAGTGTAGCTCGTCTTGGATTGTCATTGAGCAAGTCATATTATACAAATGTTATCTTGTTGCTGCTACCGACCATTTTTGGAGTTTTATTAGATAATTCGTTCTAAGAAAACCTTATAATCTCAAACTTTTGACTTCTCTGTATCTTTCTCACCCCTAATCATATCATTACTGGCTTCGTGAAATCGTAAGTAATTCGTTACATCATTGCTGGTCGTTGAATATTGGGTGGATACTCAATCAAACTGCCCTTTTGCAGCATGTAAGTATGTCTTTAAGCAAGAGTGCTGTGTTCCTCTCGTTTGAGCTCCTTCGTTACTGATACGCGGCCGCCTCGACGCCTTTTCCTTTGATATCTCTAGTTTTCAGAAGCTCACGTAGACTACCCTCTGCACGGCCCTTAGGCGTTGGCAAAGTATCAGACGAACGCCAAGTCATCCAACCACTAAGCGTGGACATAAATTTGCTCCTTGGGTAAGATGTCTTGATCGCAGATATAGAGCCATGGACAACCGGCTGGTCAAGTCCTTCTGTGGCTGCGGGACACTTCTTTGGTAAACCAGGAAGATGCTCTTTGTTCGTTACCTCCGGTGCTGTTCGGATTTCGAGTTGGCTGCTTGATGTTTGAGGCAAGGCAGGCTCGCTGACAAGACCAACAGCCGTAGGTCGGCTCGAGTCCACATCATTGAGGTGCATGCTCAGCCGATTACCATCAATAAGGGCCAATGAACCAGACCGTTTTTGACGAGGTGACCGCTGTCTGGCATCCTCCTCTTCCAGGAACACGCTCTCGTTAGCTCCTTCATCAGACGAGACCGATGACCCGTGTTTGCTGGACCCTTTTTGTGCGGCTCTGCCGCGAACTTCCTCGGCAATCTCTGCAGCGGACTTCTTCTTGGATTTATCCTCATCCGATGATCTACTCGATGACATTATGGTCTCCAATGTTCCCATGGCTCTGCTGTTTCTCCTTACGCCCATCGGTCGTTTTCTAGATCGTTTGATGTTCCTCTCGTCATCGGATGACACAGCTTGAAGGGTGGGTCCCTGGGCCTCCTGGCTCTCAATAGCTGGAGTCATAAAAGACGAGCCTGAGCCATGGGGAGCATAATGAACTTCATACTGGTTGCTAAGAGAGTATCGCGATTTAGCGCAGATCTCTGCGATACGGTCCAGATCAGCATTTATATCAGTACCGCCACTCTGGTCTTCTAAATTGGCCATGAAGCTTTTGAAGCGGAAGGCCTCGACAGATGGAAGTTTTGGCTCCTCTGGTTCGTTTTCGAGCCGTTTCTTTGTTCGGTTCCTCGCCATTGTACCTAGAATTCCATTCCGGGCCGAAGCTGAACCTGTACCAAAGGGCAGCACTCGTCGTACGAGAGCTGAAGGGCCGCTACTCTCTGAGAGTGCTGAGCGGTGCCCTCGACCGTTGACAACAATGACACCTCTGTCCGCAGGCTGTGCTGGTACAGGGGCGTAGTAACTTCGCACGATCACAGGTTGCGAATAGGTACTACTCTGTGCACCAGTAGACTGTGCGTATCGATGACGGGTGGGAAAATTGGAATTGAGCTCTCGAAGAGCTGACGTTCGGTGCTCAGCAGTGGAATTGTCAACAGGAATAGGCTTTCCCTCAGCAGTTGAAGGCACGAGGCTCGTCGATGAGGCGTTCGTCTGGAAAAGGGGTGGGAAGGAGAATTGAAGAGAGTGTCGACGTGGTTTGCTGAGGGCCGGTGTTGATGAGGTGGAGGTGGAGGCGTGGTGTCGAGATGGTTTGTGTTGATAGATTTGGGGCGGCTGGGGGGGCTCCTCGGAAGAAGGGGACAGCATGATGGAGAATTGGGACTTGGGCTCCGTGTATATATAGTATGAGAGTCTGTTGTGCTTGTCTTTGTAGACAAGTATTGGGAGTTGGAGGCGATAGAGCGAGGTGTTGATTCAGGTCAAGCGCAAATGTCACCCCAGGTGTGCATCAATTGGGGCGGGCACTGGAAGCTCCGAAGCGGCACGACGATAAGGTACTATACTCGAGCTTTGCATGCGGAATTGTAGCTAGTATGTGTACAGGCGTGTACACTTGAGGGTGGCAAGCGAACGGTGAAATGGGGAAGCTGTTGGGATGATGATTGTCGTGGTCAACAGTCGGTCTAGGATACCTATGCAAGGTGTCCCGGGGATTAGCTGCAAAAAGGCAGCGGTAAAGAAGCAAGTGTAGAAATATACCTTGGGACTAGCTATTAAGCTGGTAATGTGTAGCAAGGTACCTGTGTTCAGGAACGACGCCCGTACTCCGTACAATTTGGCGCATCGGCCCCAAAGGCTATGTGAATTGGCCAGCTGGAACTATGAATAGCGAGTGATGGGAGCCAGCAAGGCAAGAAAACGCAAAACGATGAAGTCTGGTTGGATTTTGACTTGTCTTGGCTGACAGTCTAGCCGTTGATGCAATATGCGGTGCAGTGGGTCGATGGATGCCGGATATGCAACAGACAGTAGCAAAAAGCATAGTATGGCACTCTTCGGCTACAAATACGGCGTAGTAAGACAAGGGGTTTGGTTTGTTCTTGGTGGAAATGTGGGATGAGAGTTGATAGATGATGAGGTTGGGGGAAGAGGAGAGGAGAAACAACAGTGCAGAAAGCCTGTCCAGAGTGTGTTGAAGAGAAGTCTGTACAGTCAGGCAAGCCTCTGACTTGAAGCTACCTCACAACACTATATTTAAGACAACAACAGCGGCAAGAGCAATGAGTGTCTTGGAAAAGAAAGGAAAGAAGAGGGGATATTTCCTCTCACATGTGTTTCGTTGCTTTTCTCTCCGAGTCTATTGATATTAGTTCTTGAGGCTGATAGGAAGCCGCAAAGCCAATCAGAACAACCCCGATTTGGCCCTTATGCATGAGTGTCGTGGCTGTCGATAATTAGGTGCTAAGTAAAAGGATCAAGCTCGTCTCGGGCGACGTCCCCGCATTGTCTCTCATTGGCTGGCATCTAGCTCTTAACATATCCCTTACTTACCCTGAACAACCTCGATGAGAATGTTCGTTGCTCACAAAAAGCTGAAAGAGTGTCTGTTCCTACCAGTTCTGACAAAACTAACAAACAATAAGCCAGCGAACGAGAAGCTATCGATTGAATCGTGTGTCGGTATCTACGGTACATTTGATCCCAATCCTGGCAAATTGGCACGACAAATGTACTGCTTCTAAGGTACATCTGTATTTTTAGTTGGTAGTATGTACTGATTCATGCACAAGCACCTCACGGAACAGCCAAGGTGACAACTCACACACCCCAAGTCATTATGCAGCAAACGTAGTTACACCAGCTCCAAGTACGTCCTAACAAGGCCATCGGCATTTCACACATTATAATACGGACTATACAGGCGGTGCGTTGTCCACTCTCGATGATTGGAGTTTCAACCCCTTCCCTTTGCCAGCATGGATGAATATCGAAATCCAACATGAATCCATCATTCTTTAACACAGGCCGCATGTCTTAAAAACATCAACATACTTATCCTTCGTATCTGTACCGCGTCATAATTCTCACATCAGAAAAGTTGATTTGACAACAAACCACATCATCCTGTATAGAACCCAAAGCTTAGGCATCGTCCTTGTAGCTAATATCCACTACCACCACCCTACATCGCTGCCGATGTCGGCGATCTTGCAACACTCAATGATGTAAATCACCTCACCTGAATCCCCCAGACAACCAATAACTAGAGTTGATTACCACTCTTAACGTCTGTCCATTCTATACTGCGCGTCCCATTGTTCCATAGCCCTGGCCGCCAGTCTGCACGTTATCCGAGTAAATGCCAGGCGCAGGCCCTGTTGCAAAACGGCCCTCGCGTGCCTGTTCCCGGCGATCGTAGTAGATGTACTCAAGGTAGAAGGCGTGGATATGACCTGGAAGGAAGCCAAGAAGGGTCAAGCAGATGTTGATGAATAGATCTGGGAAAGTTAGCGTGTGACTGCAGCCAGAGAGAGATATTACATGCCCATTCCACATCCTGCAACGGCCCAGACGCCGATGGGAGGGACTGCGACTACATTAGTTTTGTTTCCATTTGAATTGTGTGATCAGGAGGAGTCTGTGGCTCACAGAAAATCGTGATGAGGATAAGGAAGACGGCAGAAATAGCGCCCATGGTTGCGACTTGTTGATGCAAGGTTGAGAGAAGTTTGGAGATGTTTGTGTAGGTGACTAAAAAAAGTCGCGAGTTCTCGTTCTGACAGCTGAGAGACGATTGCAGCAGAAAGAAAAAGTCAACAAGCAAGGCCGTCGCAGAAGTCGTTAATAAATTTGCGCCGCGTAACTACTACCAGGTAACGTGAAGCCTTCGCTACCTGGTAAGAAGTCATCTATCCTTGACTGTAACGCCGGAGAAGCTACCTATGACGTAGGCCACGTCGGCATAAAATGTGCCGTGACAGATCCTAAGGAAACCGCCTTGTGGCGAAGCCTACAGAACATTAAGGTAGACTGATTTTTTCTACGAAAAAAAGGTCGCTTACAAGCTTGATATTCTAGTCCAGGAGACCGACTCACAGCATAACATATTGAACGATGTAGCATGCAATATATTTTCCAGGCATTCATTACCAGAAGTGAGCACGATCTCTGACATGAGGAACCTGTACTGTCGTTGACCTATTAAATCCTGAATTCACTAGTGATTCTAACCAATTGGTAACAGCACAAGATGGCCAGGCTAGACCACCACCAGCGTGACAATGCTCAGAATGTCACTGTCACCTGCATCATGTTGTTCATATCACAACGGCTCCTGTCTTGATTAGCACTTTAATGGAATGTAGAGTTGCAACGATTCTTACATGCCCATCCCTCTCTAGCCAGCGCTACTTTCAACAGTCAGTGGAGGTGCATTGATGCGCGAGCATGTGATGAGCGGTGCCCGGACAGATGTTGTTGGCTTATAGGTTTCAGTTGCCGAAAGTCTAGTTTTCAAGACGAAGGAGGTGGCTGAGCTCCAGGGGATAGGTCGTTGATATCAGACGAGCCTCTCGTCACTTATCGATTCTCGCGGAAGTTGATAACTTACCTAGTCTCATTGACTTATGTTGAGAGAGACTCCCCCTTGATTAAAAAGCACCCCTAAGGCACGTTACCTGTTCACCTTCACCTTAGTAAAGCGAATTTTTTTCTTCTTTATTTTTTTTTCTTTACAGAACTCAACTGCGTGCTAAGGTCCGGTGGAATGTAAATAAGAATGCTCTTGCTTGAAGAATAATATGTATATACAGATATGTATATACAGACTAAACTATTGTATCTTCGCTTCTGGTTGGAAGAGTGAGCAGCCATTCTCAGAGTGTTCGGTCACCTCGCAAGCCTTTTCTATTTCTGCTCTCGCATCAGTAGCCGTCGGCCACTGAACGTCGTGACCATTTCAAAGATGGACCTGAGGTACTGATACCGAGGTGAACCCTCAAATGGTGTTATTGCAATCCTTGTTAGAACACCACATCAGCCAGAACTCAGAATTATCCCCTTGCCTAGTATAGTGATACTCTGATATGACTGACCTTATCATCTTGTGGTCCCGAAAGAAAGAGCATGTTATTGATGGACGACGTTTCTAGGGCTATATTTATAAATAGCTGGGCTGATATTGGATAAGGTAGTCATATAATCTCGCTACTGTATGTGGGCAGCACTCTCAGAAGTTGGACCGGATTCATCTGCGTCCTGGCTTCATGAACCCCTAATGAACTACGAGGACTTGCGGCCTGTTTCGGTGAACTTGCTTGGCTATCGGCCCTCGCCCCGGGATTTTAAGATACGGATTATGACCCCTGATCTTCATGGGCGATGTTGTCCGTCCCGTAAAGCCGCTCAACGTTTACCCGGCCAAACAGGCTCATCAATCAACCTTGGATATTGGTGCAGAGTATACAACATAAAAGACAAAATGTGCAGATATGATTTGCTCTCAAGTTAACCTATTTGATGAAATTCGCTTTGTTCAAGTCAATATTGGAAGATCCAAAGTCAAATGGTAGCAGAAAAGAGATGAGATGAGGGGGGTCTGCATCATTGTGGACTGACTGATGTAGTTGGAGCGAGGTTGATGACGCCTCACCTCAAGGCGGTAAATCTGTTTCCGCGCACGGGTGGGACTTTGTCATATGCAAGGCCATCCTGCCTGATTGATGATGATGGATTTCTGCTATTCTTATAGTTCCTACTAAGTTAGGCCATTATCAACGTGCGAGAGTGCAAGGCAGATGAGAGTGAATCATAAGCGTTTGGAGAATGTCTTGACTAGGTAGTTGGATCAGTGCAGCAGAACAGAATTGAGGTCGGAGCAAACTCCGATAATGAGGCTGACACTGTTGATGGTGTTGGTCACCCTGCCTGAGCGGGGATTGCTGTTGGTAGAGCGACTACAACATCAACAACTGACAGATTAATAACAGTAATAAAGATGGTCAACCATACACACATGGAACTCAAATCTCAGTCTCGACATTGAATTGAGTTGCTGGAGTTTTATTGTCAATGTCTCGAATCTATCTCAGCAAACTTCACATCCATTCCTTTTCCTCGGCACCTCAGTCATGTAGTGTGATACGCACCGTGAAATGTGGTTGGTAATGGTACGCGCGGTCGCTGCGAGAAATCAGCGGGTTGGGTAAAAGGCTGCTCAGCTTTTACTGAGGTGCATAGAAGGGTTGGAGGACGAATTAGGAACTGTCAAAAACGTGGAGTATGGGCGGTAGGGTTACTTAGGTATAGTCTTGGCGAAGGTATTCATGACGATATTGATGTGTTGAACGGAATAGCAAGTTTTAAATCATCAAGCTGAGTTTGAGGTGGTAGGATTCGGACGCATCGGAAAGTGAGGATTTTCAAGCTGGCTTAGAAATTGTCCTAACTCAAGGGCGGCTGCATTAGGGTCTTTTATTAATATATCATTCTCACACGTCGAGGAGGTACGAGTCGGAACATGTTCATTTTACAAACAAAGCTTCCGAGAGCCGCCTTACCAAGTCGAGCGTCTTGAATAAGGTGCCTTGAAGAACGTTTACAGAATATTGGTCAGTCAAGCCTTCATCAATTGACTTCAACGGTCAATAGCTTAAGTATGGGGGTTTATCGGGACACCTCATTCTGAGCCGCCAAGGTGTCTGAAAAAAATGGAAGAGTACCTATCTGCACAACTGAGGTGCCTCCCGTTTATAGTTCGCTAATTCAAAATACTAGGTACCTAGGTAGGAGTGTATTGAAGCTGTGTTTTCCCTTGTAGGCGACTGTGGTTCCCTTACTATAAGGGGCCATCCATGCTCAAGGCAAAGCAACCTGTGCTTGAGAAAGGCCAACATTGACTGGTTGATAATAGAACTTACTCAAAAGTTTGAGCTTCGACAGCAATAGACATTTTTAACGTCTCCAAGAACGATAGCTTCCAACTAATTGCAAAATGTACCCATCACAGATAATCGTTCAGGACTTAACGATGTGTTAAGCTGCCCATGAAGTTGAATTATCGCCTTCATTCATGTCCGGTTCCTTAAATAACCTGGTAGCGTGTGCTGACGCCCCCTACCACATTACCTACGGGGCCTTGTCCCCTGGGAGAGAAAGCACCCGCCTCAGGCCCATTTCGTGTTTGGCACCAACTCCCCTGAAGGCTGAGCTGCCATTTCAACTACTGGCCACATCCACATCCGTTCCGCTTCCCGTCAACTTCCCGCTCACCCACCTCACGTATACCTTTCTACCTCTTTCATCGCGAACTGGCCGGGCCACGGGCTAGTTGCACATAATATTTGTTTGCCTTTCGAGTGTTTATCACTACGACGATCTCAAGGAATCCACGAGATCTCCTCGTAGTTCGCCGCTGTCGCCTCGTCTGCGCTGCCAGCAAATCAGATACTGATTCTTCTCACCTCCAAACTCGCAGCCGACCCTCGTCCGATCGATTCCGCCGCGAACATGGCTTCACAACAGCTTCCTCAGCTTAACATCGATCGATACGTTGTCATCCATGTTGCGACTACCTGCGACGAGCACGGCGTTTATGTGACAAAAGACTCGGCCGAAGTAATTGAGCTTGGTTGGATCTTAGTCGACGCAAACTCACTTGAGGAGGTGAGAAACACCACCCTGTCCCTGCCAAAAAAGCCCCCCCCCAAATTTTCCTCGTGTTCCAAATTCTTCTTCAAAGACATTTGATACTTCCATATAATACACAGATTGCTGACTAGCCCTTTCACTGCCAGATCACCCATGAGAGCGTCCTCGTCAAGCCCGTCAATACTCCCATTACACCCCTCTGCAGTAAGTTTTCTTACGCTAATGGCTCAGCCTTTCCATTGCATATGCTCCACGTTGCTCTCCTTCGCCCAGACAACTGCCCGAATACCAAAATCCAACATTGCTGGCCTTTCTTGTCGAGGTAAAATATTTTAGCTAACCCACTGTTTTCGCAGCGAGCCTGACAACCTTGACTTGGGAGCATGTTCGAAACGCTGGTACCTTTAGAGACGCTATCACCCGATTCGATACATTCGCTACCGAGTACTTGACCTCCAAGAACCTCGATTTCGTCTTCGTCACTCTTGACGCATGGGATCTCCGTGTTCAGCTGCCTCGCGAAGCCCGCGACAAGGCTGTGGTTCTCCCTCCTTACCTGCAGCACTCACGCACTTTCGATCTCCGCACCGAGTACCAGCGCTGGCAGCAACACCACCCCGAGTCTCTGCCATTCGGACCTTCGATGCTCTCCAACATTTGCGCCGCTCTCGAAGTCGAGCCCGTTCAGTCGAGTGCTCCAATTAAGCACAACCTTCCATTCCACCTCCAGGCTCTTGCCCCTGCCTCGCCACGACGTGCAATGGAAGAGGCTGTCACTCTTGCCCGAGTCCTCCGCGGGTTGATCCGTAAGTCGCAGCCTCCCCAGGAGCATCCCGATGTCTTGACTCGGCCCATGGATGCCCGAGCCGATGTTCGAGCTTTTCTCTCGGAGAGGAGTAAGGTTCTTCACATGTCGGGACTTCCCCACGATACTACTCAGTCCGAGCTCGAAAGTTGGTTCACTCAGTTTGGTGGCCGACCCATTGCATTCTGGACTCTTCGAACCCCTGAACAGCATAAGCCTACCGGCACCGGATTTGCCGTATTCTCTTCTCATGAGGAGGTAAGTCTAATGATTCCCTTCTTAAATCTCATCTTGCGCCATTTCCATCTGTTTGGTCGCCAATTTGTGTCATCTGTCATGCTAATCAATTATAGGCCGCCGAAAGCCTTTGTATGAATGGTCGTGCCCTTAATGAGAAGGCCATTGAGGTCTCGCCCTCCTCCAGCCGTGTCCTCGACCGCGCTCAGGACATACTGACCCCTTTCCCTCCTAGCAAGAATCGCCCCCGGCCTGGTGACTGGACCTGCCCATCTTGCGGATTCTCCAACTTCCAGCGTCGAACTGCTTGCTTCCGATGCTCGTTCCCCGCTGTCGGCGCCGGCCCCTCGAACGATATGGGCGGCGGCAACAACAATTACGGAGGTGGATATGGTTACGGACCTCCTGCTATGATTGCCCCCCCTCCTCATGGTGGTCACCACGGGCCTATGGGCCATGGCGGTGGTCGTATGGGTGGTAGCGGTGTGGTGCCTTTCCGTGCCGGTGATTGGAAATGTGGTAACGAGGTCTGTGGCTACCATAATTTTGCGAAGAACGTTTGCTGTCTTCGATGTGGTGCCAGCCGCGCAGGCGCAGCTGTTGTTGCTGATTCTGGATACCCTTCTCCCATGGACAATGCCTCTCAGTACGGAATGAACCAGGGATCTATGGGAGGTGCTCCAGGACCCGGACCATTCGGCTCTGGTAGCTCCTTCGGCGGCTCTGGTGGTGGCTACAATCAACAACACTTTGGAGGGCCCCCCAGCCACTACCTCCCCTCTGGTCTCGGAGGTGGTGCTGCCGCCTACCCTAGCTCCCTAAACACCCACGGCAGTTTTGGATCTGGGCCTGCTTCCCATGCGGCTGGTCCTTTCGATAGTCGTGCTGCTGAGGCTGCGTTCCAGTCAGCCACCAATGGACCTGCATCTGGTGGACCATCTAACAACTTTTATAACAATAACGCCAACAACAACGGTGGCAATACTGAGAATGACCCCTTTGCTTTCCTCTCCAGCGGCATTGGAGGGCTTTCAGTTAGCGGAGGAGATGGCCGCCAGAACGGTGGTTCGGCCCCTCCTAACAAGTCGCCTGCTTAAACAGTAAAATACTGTTACAGCCGATCCGCTGTGTGTACCCTGGATCACCCTTCCATGCATATGGACCCGGGTGATACGTGTCGCTTTATTTTTCGCGAAATTTCTTTGATGACGAACATAGAACATTTGTGACTGCAAACCCTGTGCAATCAGATCTATCAAAGGAAAGGTGGAACGGTGTGTGTATTGGTTCGGAAGGTCTGGTCGGAGTGACGGATAATTGATTATAAGGCGGGATGTGTTACAAAATTTCAAAGGTTGGGAAGACAAAAGTGACTTGATTACTTTACTGGGACCAGGGCCTCCTTTCTCTGGTGTTGCCGGTTGAGTCCATATGGTACGGGCTTTGCTTACTGGGCCGCTGTCTGTTTTATGTTTCACAAGACTGGAGACGACATGCTGCGGCTTTTCTTTTCTTCCTCTTGATATGAGAGTAAAGGAAGATCCGTAGAGCTGTTGGCGATCTGGTCTCTGGTCTCTGGTCTCTGGGCTTCAGGGGCTGGTGGTGGTATTGCTGGAAAAACGGTTACGGGGTTGGGTGCATAGCGAAGGGGAGTGTGTACGGATATTTCTTGGCCTTTGTCTGACTCAGTTATCCAGTTCACCAAAGTCGGCGGCTCATTACCCGACAAACTAACTGTTTTTCTCTATTACCTGTCTCTCATATCTACCCCCATCTTCTGTTTATGCCGTTGTCACTCATTTTCCCCAATATGAGTCTGACATTGTCTTTCTCTCGTTGCTCAGTTGTCTTGATAATCTCTGCATCTTTTTACCTTCATCTGATTTTACTTGGGACGCGCAGGTGCTGGGGAGCTGGACGGAGTGGCTAATAGGAACCTAGGCCACGGTAGGGAGGAGTCGGGGTGTCAAAATGGACGTTATGTCCCATGGGCTGGCTAAGGCTGCATCTTTGCTGCTCACAGGAGCTGACGGTGTGGGAGCCTGGCGCCAGTTCTACCTAGGCATTATCTGGATTCCTTACAGTTCTACTAGGGACTATGGCTTTGTCCACACAGTAGGGGTCAGAAAGTTGGCTAGGCAAGATCGATTAGGCTGGCTGCTATGGCTGTTGAAGGTTGTCATTTATTTCATCTACATATTGTATTTCTTCCTCTCATTGAACTCCCTCTCATGATCGATAGGTAATTCTTTAGACATCAACTCTCCCTGCTTGTTGCATTATGTCTTGCATACTAGATTAATATAGGATGCTCAAGAAGTGCTTTGACTTGTAATCCTTTTTTCCCCTCTTTTTCCTCCGCTGAAGGTCAGCCGATGATGGGTGACTGATCAATAGTTGTACAAGGATTCGCTATCCATTCATTGCCTAACAGAGGACGATCTCTATGCCATGCGTTTTGAAGTTGCACGGATCCGTCGTACCTTCATTCCTCCATAACCCTACTGCCCATTGTTGTTCGAGTTGTTACCGGCAGCCTGGTTCTGGAAACCCATCGTACTGGGTGCGACGGTGGAAGGGGGGTGACCAGAGCTTCCATTGGCAAACCAGATCTCCCAAATCTTGGCCATTTCGTAGTCGGCATCATTCACTTCGGGGTTTGAGTTGACGAAGAGCTCGCTGAGCGTGGTATTCCAGGCCTCAATCTCCTCTCTCTGAACAGGGACGTCCATCCCGCCCATCATCTCAGCGACTTCGTCAGCAGAAATTTCCGGATTACCGACACGAATTGCCTCTCCACCAGCTGGTATGTCGCTCATGGTATCGTCAGCTGATGAACTTTCGTTAGGTGTGGCGGGCATGCGGTATCCACGGTTGATCTCGGCGTTGATGTTGTATTCGCCGTCGCTCTCGTCGTCGGCGTCGTCGGACTCCCTGTCCCAGTCTTGGTCCTCGTTGTCAACTGATGACCAGGCCATAGCGCGGAGGTGCTCATCTGAGTCATCGTCCTTAATCTCTTGTTGCTGTTCGGGGGTGAGTTCATTCCAGCGTTTCTTGAGAGCGTGCTTGCGCTGCCAATGGTGAGTGTTGTCGGCTTTGTTGAGCTTCTCCTCTTCATCTGAGATATACATCTCTTCCTCGGTAGGGACGAGGTTCTCTCCCGTCTCAAAGTCAATGTAGCCCCATATCATCATTTGAGTGATGTGGTCTTCCAGATGGAGTCCACGGAAGACCGCCTCGATCGGTAAGATCTCATCAGGGCGTCCAAGATGACGGATCCCTTTTCCCCAGCCTTCCAGATGACCAAGGCCAACCTGGTGGACGGGAACGCCATAAGCCGAGGGGTAATTTTCTTTCTTAATTAGAGCCCAAACAGATCGTGGGAGGCGCAAGTCGTAGCGAGCCTTGAGCTCCATGCATTCTGACATAGTTCTGTACTTCTGTCGCATGAGACATTGCCATAGGGGATACAAACCTTTCTGGCCCATCATGAGCTTAACCATGTCAATGCTAATGGGATTGAAAAAGGGGTGTGTAAATGCCATGGAAAGCTTGACCATAAAGAACTGCGCATTATAGAGGTGGATGTCGGTCCAATACTTTCTGCTTCTCAGAAATAGTTGTCTCTGGCGAGTAGTCGGGATTTCAAGTA
The DNA here is from genome assembly GCA_002234235.1 of Fusarium hostae. Lineage (NCBI taxonomy): Eukaryota > Fungi > Ascomycota > Sordariomycetes > Hypocreales > Nectriaceae > Fusarium > Fusarium hostae. The sequence continues at coordinate 43,446 of NJCR01001010.1, forward strand.
GAACCCAGAGTCGGAGAAGGGTGCTGTGCATTGTATGTGGCATCCGAAAGCCCATGCGAGCCATCATTGCGATGATCTCGCGACAGTATTGATCACGGCCGATGACCAACTCAAGGTACTTAAAACCAGGAATAAGTCGAATCTGGTTGGGGTTTGTCTTCTTGGTTTCCCAGCGGCCTTCAAGGAACCGAGCATCATGAGCACCCGAATTGCGGTCAGCTGGATCTTTGATGAGGGTTTTGCCATAGAGCTTCCAGTGGAAGACTTTCCCAGCCTCGGGCGCATTAGTGTCAATCCACATACGGATGCAGGAGAGCATATGTCCCGTAATCGCTTTTCGAAATGCAGGACTGGCGATATACAGACCCACGATGTCTCCGGGAGAGAGGTGCTTACCAATCTCAATGGCAAGCTCAAGGTTGCAGCAGAGAGCAGTGATGAGATCGAGACTGGTGTGCTTGAGACTTAGGGTGAGATGGTCAACCTCATTCTCAAATTCGTAGGGATTATCTCCTTCAAAGAGACCATGAGCATAGGCTTTCGAGAACTTGACCCTCTTCGTGAAGCTCTGTTGGCTGTCAGGCTCCTTGATTTCGATATCAGGGCCCAAATCGATGTTTGTATCCATGTCTTCGTCTTCATGTTCATCATAGTCTTCAGGGTCGACGCCCATTGCGGCTAGTTCTTCGTTTGTGCGAGATTCGCGAGCAACTGCTTCCTCGAGGCGACGTCGCATGCCATCTGTTAGGAGCTCAAAATGCCGCTCTGGATGAGTGAGGAGCTCATCTGGAGACTGGTCTTGGGCTTGAGCCTGGCTCTGAGGAGTCATTTGAGTGTTGACACCAGGCTGGGCCGTGTTGCTTGTGGTTGGCTGCATGTTGAGGGCAATGGGAGGGACGTTGTTTGGTGCAGATGGTCCTCCATCTGAATGAGGTGGGTTAGAAGCCATAAGGATTGCAAAGAAAGAACAGACGAAGTGAAGAGATGGTAAACGATGTAGGGAGATTCGCAGCAGTGTGATTGTAGAGAAGATTGAAGTGGAAAATTGTAGGGCAAAGATGGCCGTGCTTCGTGGGGCATGCCATGAGAGAATAGCCAGGCAGCCACTAACGACCGACTCGAACAATAGGGAATAAACAATACCTTAATTAACTAGTAGGGTACCTAAGTTGCCAAAGGGAGAAGAGTCACCAGGTCAACTGAAGACAAGAGATGGACCGCCAGGTGCTGCCAGGTGCCCACAGTGTCACGCACTCGCGAGAAATTCGCGACACTGCAAAGAGCCGGAGTACTGAAGAACAAACAACATTTTATTAATCCAGGAAGACGCATGAATAATTTGTCATCTCCTTTTAGGCCTCAAACCCCTTTCAAGTACTTGTATGTCTGGTACTAGGATAAATATGTTGCCCCTCATCGCTGGTGGCATCTGTCTCTTGAAGCCACCGCCTCCAGAGCTGCTGCGTCTCCTCATCCTATGAAGACCGGAACTTCTCCACGAACTTCCACCTCACCTATCGGTCGAGCTCATCGACAGGCAAGTCGCCGTCGTCCTTCCCGACAATGGACTCGGCTACTTTCCAGATCTGCAGCAGATTGTCTTCCGCAGCACTTGCTACAAGCCAAGGCTCGTTAGGGTTCCAGCTGAAGTCAGCCAGATGGTTCGTATGACCGCCGTGCATGAAGAGCCTAGATTTATTAGCTTTTTATTGAGATCAGCCTTTGGCAGCTTCCAGACGTACAATTCAGGGGGGCCATCATCCTGGTCGTCGGGCAATACCTCCTCGCCAACCCGTGAAAGATCCCAAAAGATAATTCTTCGATCATAGCTGGCACTTCCCAGGATACCGGCCTCAGTAGGATGCCAGGCTATAGATGTGACAGCATCGTTATGACCTTCCAAAGTGTGGACCTTCTCCTTGACATTTCTGAGGTCCCAGATGCCGATCGTCTTGTCGGCTGAGGCGGTGGCCACGAGCACTTCCGAGTTGGGGTTGAACGCCAGAGCATTGATCGCATCAAGGTGGCCGCGCTTAGCAACAACTGCTGCCTTGGCGGTCTCACTGTGCCGTACATCAACAATTTGGAGAGTCTGATCGTCGGACACGGAACCGATGAAATTCTTTGAGATGGGATGATACTGAACGTCGTTGACGATCTGGGTGTGATGAGTGTACTTGCGAGAAGGGTTGAGGATTCTCGAATCACCCTTAAGGGTCTTCAAGTCCCTAAGCACAGTATGTTAGCGGAGCATTCTGAGTGTCTGTGACAAATACTTACCAAAGACACATTGTGGTATCCTCGCTACCAGACGCTAAACACCCCTCCTCATGAGGGTTCCAGTTCAGACCGAAACCCTCAGCCTTGTGTCCAACAAGCTCGATCTGAGCGTTGACCTTTCCAAGGGAAGTAGGTTGGAGAGGGTGCTTCGTTCGGTCGAAGATGAGGATCTTGCCATCCACACAAAGAGTGGCGATGATGTCGGGGTTCTGAGGTTGATATCGAGCCTTGTTGACTTCTCCGGGATGCTCGATCTTCTGAACAATCTCGCACTTGATAGCAGCGACATCACCAGGCTTGCCGTAGCCACCAATCTCACCTCGCTCCTCATCATAGTCCTTGGGATTGGGCGCCACAGCCTTTGGAATCTGAACATCGGCAATCTGGAGAAAGTTGGGGCTCTCGTCTGAAGTGTGAGTGCCAAGCAGGAGGCGGTGAACTGAGTAATTCTTGCCCTCGGGCTCCTTGACGTCTGGGAACCATTGAACTGTAAGAGTAGGCCAAGTCAGAGCCGTTCTGGAAAATGAATGTTAGATCAAGAGTTCGAGGTAGTGACCAAAGACCTATGACTTGCCCCAGAATCATATCATACAAGAACGGGCTGTTTTTCTTCCACGTCTTGTACTCTGTTTAGTGTTAGTACGATGAGTCCATATTTATGTCTTTGATTTCTCCATACCTTCATTAATCATGCGCTCGCCCTGATCATCATCTTCTTCGTGAGTCATTTCGACTACATTATTGTCAGTGCCTCTTTCTCTGCTGGTTTTGGGGTTACGGGCAAGTTTAATTGCTTGCGAGGCGCAAACTCACTGTCCACATCGCGCTCCGCAGATTGAGCAGGTGCCATGGTAACTTTTCTTATTTGCTGAGTTGAGTATTTTGAGGTTGTTCAGAAAGTGAAGGAAATGCGTAAGATAAAGGTAAAGGTAAAGTACCAAGCAAATTGTTGGTGGTAAGAAATTATGTGCACGGCTGAGGATGATGAGTGTAGTTGACCAGGAAGGCTGAAAAGTGAGGTCGCGTCGCGCGTAAAGTGACAGACAGCACCTAGCAACGGTGAGCCACAGCGAGTGGAAGATCCTGTGGCTTGAGTACCCCACAATCTGCCACGGGCAATTGACTCACAGCGGGGAGCAGAGCAATCGAGGCACATATATAGTACTCCATTTGACACCCAGAACAGCAGGGACAGGAGGTACTGTAGATGTAGATCGCTGGGCCCCTCCATCACAGGCTCAGAGCCCCACCATCTCGCCGTAGGTCCTGGGTTCCCTCCATGACTGTTCGACTTCGCGATAACACGATTCGCCTTAACCTTCACCTTCTACCTCATAAACTCTCACAGAACGCGACGGTCTCCTACGATACTGCCCATCTTAAGGAGTATTGTATAGCATCACTTACTGAGATCTCATCGCTCAGCTGTAGCATCACCCGTCCACAGATTGTTTGGCGCCACGTTGAATTACTGTCTTGTCTCGCGATCCTGTTGCCACAGGATTTTCCACGTTTTCCGCCCAGTTTCCCAGGGGTGTGTTCCCAATACAACATCACTTTCAATACATTCGACATTTTGTGTGGACTGGAAACTGTCCACAGCCCGTCAAGATGGGGTGCGTATCTCTCGCTGCTCTTCATCCCTACCTCCAAGAGCTGATTCTTTTCGTCGCAGTGTCCCCAAGTTCTTCAGATGGCTTTCCGAGCGATATCCTGCCATTTCTCAACTCATCGCAGAGAACCGAATACCAGAATTCGACTGCCTTTACGTTCGTCGTCCGATCCCTCCTGTTATCCCTTTACGCATGCTGACCGTCACCTAGCTCGATATGAATGGTATCATTCATAACTGTACCCACAAGGATGCGGGCGAGGATGTATCCTTCCGTCTTAGCGAGGAGGAAATGTTCATTCGCATATTCAACTACATTGAACATTTGTTTGGAAAGATTAAGCCCAAACAGCTCTTCTTCATGGCCATTGATGGTGTTGCGCCACGAGCCAAGATGAACCAGCAACGCTCTCGACGTTTTAGGACTGCCCTCGATGCTGAGAAGGCCCGTGAAAAGGCCATAAAGGAAGGTGTTGAGATTCCTAAAGAGGAACCTTTCGACAGCAACTGCATCACTCCTGGTATGTTAAATTTACCGCGACAATCAATGACAGAATCTGATAAATTGCAGGCACGGAGTTCATGGCCAAACTATCCCAGCAATTGAGGTATTTCGTCAACAAGAAGGTGTCTGAGGACACAGACTGGCAGGGTTGTGAAATTGTGCTATCTGGCCACGAAGTCCCTGGCGAGGGAGAGCACAAGATCATGGAATACATTCGAAATGCTAAAGCCCAGCCAAACTACAACCAAAACGTCAGGCACTGTCTTTATGGCCTTGATGCTGATCTGATCATGCTTGGTCTACTCAGCCATGACCCTCATTTCTGTCTTCTCCGAGAAGAGGTTACATTTGGACGGGCTTCCAAGACCAAGTCCAAAGAACTTGAGCACCAGAACTTCTACCTGCTTCATCTTTGCATAGTGAGAGAATATCTGGAGATGGAATTTCAGGAGCTGCAAGAAGACGGGACCCTGAGCTTTCCCTTTGATCTGGAAAGAGTCATTGATGACTTTATTTTGATGGCGTTCTTTGTGGGAAACGATTTCTTGCCCAACTTGCCCAGTTTGCACATTAATGAAGGTGCATTGGCGAAAATGTTCAGAATCTACAAATCCATCCTGCCAAAGTGCGACGGATACATCAACGAGAATGGAGTTATCAATATGGAGCGACTACAGCGCCTCCTCGGAGAACTTTCCAAGACCGAAATCGATGCATTCGAGAACGACGTATCCGATGAAAAATGGTTTGCGTCGAAACAAATGGAAAAGAAACTCGAAAACAAAAACGCCGAAACGAAAGCGCCCAAAGGGGGTCAGCTGGTGATCACCTCAGCGCAGCGCGATTTATGGAAGCAAAAGATCCGACCCTACATTTCGAAACGCTCCGAACAACCTTTGGACCTCGGCACAAGTCTCAAGGCTGCCGATCGTAAGTTTGTTCAGGATTTGGCTGCTTCCATGCATCTCCAGTGGTCCACTAAGGAGGACGATGAGGGGCATCGTCATCTGATCGTATCTTTCCCCCCAAAGGTCAAGGACGATGCCGATGAAGAAGAAGATGATGACGAGGAGGAGGAGGAGGGCAATCTAGCTGCTTATCGGGTAATGAAGACGTACGACAAGGCTTTGGTGATCGACTTGACCCCCGAAGATGCTCAGAAGCATTACGAGAAGCTCTACCAAGACAAGTACCAGGGCTGGAAGACAAAGTACTATCTCCAGAAGTTTGAAGAGTGGGCACCTGACAATTACGACAAGGAGCTTACAGCGCTTTGCGAGAACTACGTCCAGGGTCTTCAGTGGGTCTTGTACTACTACTATCAAGGAATTGCATCATGGCCTTGGTTCTACGGGTACCATTATGCACCACTTATTTCAGGTATGTAATATGGCGATATGGCGGTACATGAGTTCCTATAGCTGACAAACCGTAGATGTCGTCAAGGGTGTTGGTGCGGACCTCGACTTCAAAAAAGGCCAACCTTTCTTGCCATACGAACAGCTCATGGGTGTGTTGCCGGACCGGAGTAAGAAGATTGTCCCTAAGGTTTACCACGACCTTATGACGAATCCTGATTCTCCAATCATCGACTTCTATCCCCGAGACTTCGAGCTGGACATGAATGGGAAGAAAATGGACTGGGAAGCAGTCATCAAGATTCCCTTCATCGACGAGAAGCGCTTGTTGGCGGCCATGACCCCCAAAAATGAGTTGCTAGAACCGGACGAGAAGGCTCGTAACGGGTTTGGTGTTCCTCTGAAGTTCACGTATTCCCCCGAAGTTGATTTTGTGTATCCTTCACCACTACCTGGTGTTTTCCCTGAGATCCAAAACTGTCGCTGTATTGAGAATATCTTCGACCTTCCGGACATAGAGGGACTTGAATACTTGTCAGGCTTGACTAACGGTGCTTTGCTGAGCGTCGATGCACTGGCCGGCTTCCCTTCGCTGCATACCCTTCCGTATACCGCCCAACTCGTTGAAGGTTACGGTGTTAATGTATTCCAGGCGGACAGCAGAAACCCAAGCATCTGTGTCACACTGACTGAAACGGAGAATCGTACCAAGATAGAAACTTGGAAGGCCAAAATCGGCCAGCGATGCTTCGTTGGATACCCATTCCTTCAGGAAGCCAAAGTCATCAAGGTGCAAGACGAACTTTTCAGCTACGAAATGGCCGATAACGGCAAAGACATTGTGACAAAGGACCACAATAACAGGGAGGCTGCCGACTGGGCCAAGGAAGCTGATTACCTGGAGAACTGGCATGCCAAGCGCTTGGCAATCACCATCGGACCGGTTGAGTGTTTGGTATATGTCCATATGCTGAAGGGTCTCATCCGTACGGAGGAGGGTGCCCTGATTAAAGAGTATGCTGAAAATCCTAGCCTGAGAAGCACCTATGCTGCGCAAACCATTGTTGACGAAGTCGTTAACGAAGACGAGCGCTTCATTGAAAAAGAGGCGTTGCCAATTGAGGAAGAATTCCCTCGTGGTACTCGTGCGTTCTTCCTGGGCGAGTACGCTTACGGCCGTCCCCTTGAAGTCGCTGCCCACGCCAACAACAAGGCTGAGATCGTTGTTTCGATGCTGAAGAACAAGGAACCGGACTTTGCGAAGCAAATTATCCATCAAGCAGAACGCTCCAACCCCTACACCCCTTCTTTTGCTGTTGCCAAGCAGTTGGGAATTCATCCTCTTGTCCTAAGCAAGATTACATCTTCCTATCAAATCATCAATTCTGCTGGACTTCGACTGAATTTGGGATTGAATTTGAAATTTGAAGGACGAAAGCTCAAGGTTTTGGGGTACTCAAGGAAGTCTCATACGGGCTGGGAATTCAGTGGCATGGCAATCAAGTTGATCGCTGACTACATGGTTGCCTTCCCCGATTTTTTTGCGGCCATCCAGAGAGAACCTCAGAAGAGCGAGGTTCTCGAAACAGATCTTTGGAATGACCCCAGTGTTGCTTCGCAGAGAGTCAAGGAGATTGTGGCCTGGCTCAAGAAGCAGGAGACCAGCAAGTTTGAGCGTGTTCCTCTAGAAGCTGAGCAACTCGACTCCGAGGTTGTCAAGGCCTTGGCTAATGTCGGCGAACAAATTCATGCTGCTTCTCAAGATATTGATATCAAGAAACTGCGTGGCGTTCCTCGTTCAGCGCTTCTCAAGCCGTCGGATGCCGAGATGGTGCTTAGCAGCCAGAACTTTGCCCTGGGAGACCGAGTCACGTACGTCTCTGCCGCTGGAAAAGTTCCTATCGCGACTCGTGGAACTGTTGCTGGTATCAGCCGCACAGCTACCGCTCTGCTTTTAGATGTTGTCTGGGATACATCGTTCATGAGTGGCACCACGCTTAACGAAAGAGCCCCTATGTTCCGCGGACAGACTGTGGCATCTTCTTCAGTCCTGAATACTACGAACAAACAAGTAATCTCAACCACAAGCAAGTCACAACAGCGACGACCAGTCATCGCTGCCCAAGGTGGATATGCGAATGTTGGCGTCACTCAGTATAAGGACGCTCCAGCACCTGGCCCGCTTCGCGGTGGGTGGCGTGGAGCCTTGAATGGCTCCAACTCTCCTGGACGAGGTCGAGGCAATGGCGCTCGTGGAGGTGCCCCTAATCTCATGCACAGCACCTTAGTATACCGGAATGGCCCCCCTGACGGCACGCCTCATGGCCAGGATGCTAATGGACACGGAACTCGAGGTAGAGGAGGCCGTGGTCGCGGACGCGGTAACCATCATGGTTCTCCGGGTCCTGATGGGAACCACGGGGTAGAGGCTCCACAGGAACAGAGATATGGCAATGTTCCGCCACCAGCCAGCCTTGATTCACCTCGAGGCAGGGGCCGTGGACGTGGACGCGGTGGAAGAGGGCGAGGCGGGGCCAGCCGCGGACGAGGCAATGGAGGAGGAGCTGCTGGTGATGGAACCCAAGGCTAGATGCCTAACAGCTTTGATCCATATCCATACTGGCGATGACGGATGGATTGTTCGTGATACCATGTCTTACAACATGATGTTTAAATGCTTGGATTGTTTGTAACATAGCCAGCGTTGGGATAAAAGTTGTGGATGTGAAAATGTATGATAGATAAAAGCTAGATACCTGTATCACGGAGTTATGAGTGCGAACAGATATTGTCAGAGAGAAAAGGCCTGTGGAGATACAATGGTTGTATTAACCAGGACACTTGACGCCACATTACACTATGAATGCATTTTCAACAACACAACTGTATTTGTCTAACATTAGTAGCTCTTTTTGGTAGTATCCTTCTTCTTCGTCTTGAGAGCAGGAAGTTGGAACTTGGGCGACTCTCCCCATTTCAAAGCCCTCCAGTGGCCTATATCCCGAGACTGATCCCAAGTTAAAAAACCAACCCACGGCTGAACGTTGTAATGGAGCTTGAGCTTCACATCATCTGTCTCGGCGACCTTGCCACTGGGGTGGGTGATCTGGTACTTCGGCTTCTGATTCTTGAGACCGATAAAGCCACTATAATAGCTTTAGGTTATGCACAGATACTAGTAAGTATACAGAGACTTACCGTTCAGGGTCAATGGACTTGCCCTCGGCGCTGCGCTTGAGCTTCTTCATCGCAACGGGTCCAATGTTCTGGAGATGGTCGGCGCTGGGGTTTGTTATGATTTTATCCCAGATGACGGCCTCGTTGGTAGAGTTATTGGGGCCAGGCCACTCGGCAGTGACATAGACAAAAACCTGCTTGGTATTCCATGTAAAGAGACTCCTCAAGTCAGCATCCAGGTTGAATCGAATGATGGCGTATTCCTCCTTCTTAGAGCTGTAGTAGTGCGGTCGGCCCTTCACACTGCAAGACGGAAGATAGTTAGTATATAATATTCAATTCTAGAAGTGAAAAGACATACACTTGAGCGTTTGTCTTCTGGAATATGCCAGCATCGGGCGCACGTGGAGCTAAGAGGTCGGACGCAGCGATGAAAGCTGCGACCACAAATGCGACAGTGGTAAAGAAACCAAAGGTATTCTGAATACGAGTAAGAGAATTGTACATGGTGAGCTGTTGTTTAGCTGCAGTTGCAGCTTTTGCTCTCAAAGTGTTGTACAAATAGAAAAGGGGAGCTTGAAGGAGGGACGTTGACGATGTCGCGTCGTGGTGTTGAAGTTGTTGGAGCTACTGGCCACGTTTTGGAACGGACGGAACCTGCACTAGGTGAGCGCTGGAGCTGTGTAGTTTCAGCCTTGTGATTGGGTCGCTGTGTGTTCTATGAACTCCACTGTTCAATTGGGCTGGACTCATTGAAGATGATCTCATCGAGGAAGCAGCACTTGTAAGATATTGATCACTCATATTTCGACATTCACACACTACTTTCAGTGTCACATCTTTAATAACATAGGCACCCAAACGAACACAACCTGTTGGGCCTCGTCAACCCATCAGATTGGACCCTGTGAGGCTGACATTTTGACAACTCAGTAATCCTACCTTACATAACGTAGGTAGGTACCTACCCAGGCGCTTCAGATAACAACCGGGACACTTTTACCTGTATTCCTCTGCTTGAGTTTCCCGATTTTTATCTGACCCACCCGCTACCTTACCTACAGTGGGCGGGCAAAAGTTCCGACACATGACCAAAATTAGCTATTTTTCTTTATTTCCTTATATATAATTAATTAAAATAGTTATATTATTAAAACTATTATTATTTAGTAAATAAAGAGCTATATTATTATATTAATTAATAAAAATATTATATATTCTTTTTAAGTATTTTATTATTAAAGTTTAAATAATTATTAAAAGTTAAAAATATTAATACTTCTTTAAAGCTTTATTATTACCTTATTAAGCTTATATATATATTATATAATATATAACTAATAATTTTTAAGCTTAATATATTTTAATATAGAGATAGATTTTAATTATATATTTTATTTAATTTAATATAAAGCTTTAAAAAAGCTAAATAAAAATAAATTTCTTAAAAAGTTAAGGAATTTAAGCTTATTACTATATTTTTAATTTTAAATATAAAAATAATATAATAAACTTATATAGTATTAAGCTTATAAGTAATATAATTTTAAGGTTAAATTTTAATATAATTATTTATTTACTATAAAAAATCTATATATTTAGTAATTTATAAAGAATTATAAATATAAAAGATTTTTATATTTTTAATAATTTTTTAAAACTATATTATAAATACTAAAAAAATATTATTAAAATATTCTTTTAATCTCTATATTTAATAGCTATTTAAAAGTATATAAATAAATAAAAAGTATATTTAATATTTAATTCACTATTTTTATAGTTATTTTAAATAATAAGGTGAAATTTGGCTATGTGTCGGAACTTTTGCCCGGGATTGTAGGTAGCCACCACCTCACTACCCATATCTGGGCACCAAGTTTCTGCCGAAGTCGCACTAAATTGGAGCGAAACCCCACTAGAAGCCAGCGTTTAATGGTCTCGCTAGAACCATCCATTCAAACTTGCACTGAACAACGGCCCCAATCATCAACGTCCCGCGAAGACCATTACACGATCCAAGAACTCCCGGTTCTTTACTCATGAAAATTTGTGCTCCTCCAAATACTTGACGATCCGGCCTGTAACTCAGGGAACCCCGAAACTTCTAGCAGCTGTTGATGTCCGCCTCGTAGCCTGACGCATCGTGAACTGCCAGGGTGAAAAGCTGGAGGCACACGCACAGTCTTCGTCAATAGGTGACCAGTGGAGGAAAAAGGCTCGATGGGAGTGCGCATTGCTCTGCTTCCTTCCTTTCCATATCGCTGTATGTTGCGCTGAGCTTCGCTCTAATTCGCTTTAGCCCTCTCGCACGCTATTACTCCAACGCCAACTCTTTCCCGGATTATGGGTAGGCTCCTCGTCCACTCTTGCGAGATTTTCCTGCTGACACGTTCTGGAGAGCTCCGGGTGACGAAGCGAAGATGAAATCACGGATTGTCAGTCTATTACTGCGCTTGCAAAAACTAGGACAGTTGCTGATATCTAGTGCAGAGAACGATCAATGACCGGAAACCGCGAAGCTCGATGGGTGGTGGGCAACCTACTGAAGCGAGAAGTTACTATAGTGAACCTCGAGATGATCGACCAAACAAGCGAGCCAAGCAATCCGGACCTGGATTATCCAATGCGAATGTGGCCCGCTACTTCCCTACGGGCTCTTTTCATCGACCACTAGAAGCAATCGAAGACGAAGAACCGCAAACCTCGCGACACAAGTATGACGGCTTGACCCGAGAAGACTCTATGGTCGATACTATCGATAGCTCAAGCATTATCAGTCTCGGTAGGAATGCAGGAGCTACGAGCAACCAGCAAGAGTACCGGAATGTTCACCGTCAGAACAGCGTAAAACGTACCCGGCGACGACGCAGACACGAATCCAAAACACCCTCTTCGCCTATCGAGATTGACGATACGACTGCTGTTGCGCACCGAAACCTTGCTCCTCAACCTTCACACCCCCCTGCGAGTCCAGACCACTTAGCTACAGAGAATGAGGACGGTCCGCCACCGGCCAACATTACGTCTGATGTCATCTCTCAGCCAAAGCGACCAGCAACAGAATACACCCAGAGTGCGCAAAAGCGATTCAAGGTCTTCCCACAGTCTGATGATGAGCTTGCGCCTGGAGCTCCCGCAGGCCGAGAGACTGTCAAGAAGCCTAGTTTCCCGAAGCTACTTTCTCAACCGCGACTCCAACGGGGTGACATACAGTCTACCGCATTCAAACCGACAAACGCTATTCCGGGGCGCGAAACCTTGCTTTCCAAGGGACCAGCATTGAAAAACGTTTCCTTGGAGGCTGCGATCTGTGGAAGATATTCATTTTCCCCAGCAGACGATATTGAGCCAGTTGCACTTCGACTTGGTCCAAATGCTGCTGAGCCCATACATCAGAATAGCAGGAGCCTCTCCTGGCTCCAAGTTTTGCGGTCGTCAGTCAAACGTGTAAGACACAATAACACTAATAGCCCTATTGTTGTCATTAACCGCTCCTCGAGAGTATCTATCTCCTGCGGTACCCTTATACTCAAATTTGTCAGCGATACAGATGCCTCATTCTTTATTTGCTGGTTGCACGGTTTGCCAGGCCTCGTTCAATGCGACCCGTAAGTGCTTATCGAAACTTCATGACTTCCTCATAAACTAATAATTCTCAGAGACAAGCTGGATGCAATATTCCGTCGCGTAAAGCAAGAGGCCGATGGTTGCAGGGCAAACCCAGTGGAGGCATCCGATATATTCTTACTGGATGATAGTCATAGAGCCAACACTGCCAGACCTCAACAACACCACAGAGATCCTTTCTTAGGGGATCCTGTCTCGCCTGGCCTTCCTGCCTCGAAACAAAGCAAGCTCAAGGACGGGATGCAGAGCATGTCTCAGCCAAAAGAGGACGTGCAAATAGAACCACTAGACACCGATGATTTGTATACGGGGCTCACTCGCAACCAAAGGCTCGAGACTCAGCACTTAACAAGAAGGCAATCTCCACAAACTCGACATGAAAGAACCCCGAAACCATGGACGGCTTGCAATCCTGGTTGGGAGAAGAAATGGCACAGATCTTTGGTGTGGCCTCCAACAGGAAAGAATCGGGCAACAGTTGATAAAGATGATATTCAACGGCTGGATGAAGGCGAATTTCTTAACGACAACATCATCAGCTTTTATCTTCGCTACCTACAAGACCAGCTTGAGAAAGAGCAGCCAGAGGTCCTAAAGAAGGTGTACATCTTTAGTACTTTTTTTTTCGAGAAGCTAAGATCGAATCGTGGCAAGATCAATTATGATGGCGTCAAAGCCTGGACTGCCCGAGTCGAACTGCTGTCATACGAGTTCATTGTTGTTCCGGTCAACGAAAACGCGCACTGGTATCTGGCCATCATCTACAATGCACCCCGTCTTCTGCAAGAGGTGAAAGCGGAGACAAAAAACAAAAAGCAGTCTTCAAGTCCACAAGATGCAATAATTGTTGAGGATAATGACCCGGTAATGGAAATTGTGGAAAATCCTCCGGCTGAAAGAAATTCTTCCATTGTGTCTATAGATGTCGAAGTTACCCGCTCAACCAGAAGCCGGGCAATTAATGACAGCAACTCTTCTCTAATTGGGGACAAGCATACGGCGAACATAGTAACTCCTGGCAAAACGAGCAAACGAAAATCAACTGGAGGAAATCAGAAGTTCAGCACTGACGATCCAAAAATTATTACACTCGACTCGCTAGGCTCATCGCATCCACCAACCTGCAGGTGTCTGAAGGACTATCTCGTTGAGGAAGCAAAGCACAAGAAGGGCTTCGAGATCGCTGGTGTACCCGGTGGCATGACTGCCCGGGGCATTCCGATGCAGGACAATTTCTGTGACTGTGGTGTTTACGTCCTGGGGTACATGGAAAATTTCCTGAAGGATCCAGACGAGGCTGTTCGAAGGCTGCTTCACAAAGAAGACACTGAATGGGAAATCAACGCCCCTGAGATCCGTGCCAAGGTGAGGGATCTTCTCTTCGAGTGTCAAGAGAAACAGCATGAGCGTCTGGAAAAGGAAAAGGAGATGAAGAGGCAACGGAGGGCAACAAAGGGTCCCGTTTCTTCACCACAGATAGCTGCCTCTTCGCCACAGGTGCCTCGAAGAGAACCGGAGACACCACAAGTTAGTCGTTATGCAACAAGCCCGTCAGTAAACGACGCCAGTGGCTCGCCTTCTGAGGCGGCTCGACAAACAGGGACCACTTCTTCATATTTTGTCGTCGCTTCTGCAGAGAATCCAGGCCAGCCTCAAACGTCCAAAAGAAATGATGAACCATCGCTCGTCCAACCTCTCAGAGAGGACTCGGGCAATGAGTCTAAGGCCTCTAGCTCAGCAGATGTTTATCATTCGGCTCGATCATCGCCTATCAATAGCGCACCACCTGTGCCTTCCGGTTTGACCACAGAAGGGTCGCGCGACGAGCGGACGCCCAAGCAGCCTTCAACACCTGAATTCGTACATAGATTATCAGAATCGCCCGACGACATGTGCCCAACAGCCCCTTCATCTACTGTCAAGAAAACCAGTTCGCCACCGGTATCTCTAGTAACAAGACAACGTCCCTCGCCAGGATCTCAAGACAGCCAACGAGTCATTCAGCTTGAGCAGACTGTTGTGAAAAGCATAGAGGACGAAATGCCACCTCCAAGAGGACCACAATATGATGGAGTTGATCAGTCCATCGACTTGACAGTATAAGATTGTCTCTGTCTTCGTTGGTGATGACACGACGGGTTTGTTTACGAGAGTAGGCCGTTAAAAGGGGGTTTGGTCCCTATAGCTCTGTATGATCCAGATAATCCCAGGTATCATATCATGTCACCACTACAGGTACCTAGGTTTCGGCTGCTTGGGGCATGAAATCAAAAGGGAAGGAGTTGACACGACGAAAGAGAGGCATTCATTAGACGTGTAGAAAGATGATTAAAGTTTATACCCATTACAAAGGCTTTTTCCTATTTAACACCCGACTCCTGAAGCATCATCAGTCCCTTAGACCTATTCTTCCCCAATATGCTAACGATATATAACATGTGGTGTGAGTTGCAGTCTCCGCCACGTCTATTGAGTGGTTGATTGTCAAGTATCTATTATGCTTTTTTATTCATCTTGCTCATCGTCATTCGAGCTCTCGTTTGTGCCGTTTACCGCTGGCCGCTGTATCCGTTGAATCTCGAATATGAAACCTCCATTGCGTCCAGCCTTTGCGGGAGGGTTCCATCTGCCGAGCCGATGTTCGTTGCCGATGGCCACAACCACGCAAAGACCATCTTTGCCTCTGTCGCCACGCTCAAATATGTCGATATCGTTTACCACACCATGGAGAGGGCCATGGACATTCTCCTCATAGGAATCCTTCTCTCGGCCTTCAGGCTTGGCGAGGACACCACGGAACTCGATCTTGCGCTTGTCCTCACTAAGTTGCCAGACTCGAATATGACCATCCCAACTGCCAGTGAGAATAACATCAGAGTAGGGAATGGTTCGGATAGCGGTGATCCAGCGAGGTGTAGGAGGTGGCACGATCTTGGGGTCTGGGTTCACCTCGGCCGATGCCTCCTCGGGCTCTAAGGGCGGGTCGATACCGTGTGCAATGGGCTCGATGTACACAGGCTTCTTCTTCTGCACGCTCCATAGAGAAAGGGCACCGTTGTCGCTCCCTGTGACGAAGAGATCATCGTCGATCATGGCGACACGGTCCATGCTACCTTCGTGGAGGAGAGATCGAGGGTGAACACCCGTGGGACGTGACTTCTTGTCTACAGCACCACCGCGGAAGACAAGTTGCGTCTCCTCAGCGACCTTCCAGAGACGCGCAGTACGGTCTCGTGCACCAACGCTAACACATCGCTCTTGCGCAAGGGCATCGACATCGAGAATTTCGTCCTGGTGACCAAACAGCGTTTCAACGTAGGCCATTTCGTCTAAGCTCCAGACCTTGACCGTACGATCCTTAGAGCATGAGTAAAGCTGATTCGTTCCTCTTCGGAAGACGAGTCCGGTTACGGCGTCTCTGTGATGTGTGAAAACCTTGATGGGCTTGAGGGCATGGGCGTCGTAGATAATAAGCTTCCGGTCTGCGCCACCAGTCGCTACATATTTACCATCGGGGGAGGCTGCAACGGCAAGAATACGGTCGGTATGGCGTTGGTAGTTTTTGTCTTTTGACTTTGTCGTGTTTCCCTTTAACCACGCCTCCAGTTCAGGCCGCTTCCTCGGAGGCGCCGGGGGCTTCTTTGGCTTCCGCTTGGTTGTCTGTGGGTACTGGTGTTGTGGGAGATCTTGGGTCTTCCATTTTTGTAGATATAGATCCTTCGTCGTGGTGTAGATGTAGGGGGCGCATATAGCGATAGCGGTGACGGTGTTGGTGTTGCTTCGGAAGAATGTGCGCGAAGCGTTGTCAAAGTCTAATTCTGAGGCCAATTGGCGATATACTCGACCCTTCCCCTCTGCTACATCCTCCTGCAGTCGCTCGGCGATCAGATCTCGGTCAATATCGGCAGCATCAAAACCAGCTTCGTCCACATGCTCCTTGACATTTTCGAGGTATCGCTCTGCTAGCCGCAATCTTCGCTCGGCGGCCGTCTCACCCTCCTCATCATCCGACTCGTTGTCTTCCATTTCCACGTCGCTCGCGACTGAGGCGCTGTCGTAGCTCTCGTCATCGTCTGAATCGCTCCCAGAGATAGACTCGTCGTCTCGCTTTTTGGTGGGGCCGGCATTCTTCGAATGTGTCTTTCCAGCAGATTTTGAAGCCGCAACTCTTTTCTTTGGTTGCTCTGCCGTCTCAGTGCGCTTGCGCTTCTTCTGCGCACCTGGAACAGTGAAAAAGGACGACATTGTGGCGACGCCGTGAACTTGGCTGTCTGTTCACGACTTTTGAACCCGCCTTGAAGATAAATTTCTAGACTCAGAAAAAAAAAGTTGAGCGGCAGCAGTGGATCGCGGAAAATCTTTCTGATACTCCAGCATTCAGCTGACCAGTCATAGTTTGACAGGTGGGTCGAGTTTTTCCGTTTCAGGCGGTAGAGAGAGGCACAAACAAACCTGGTGTGGGAAGCTTCCCGGGCAAGTGTCGACGCGCAGCGCTACAGCCTAATGGGAGAGCTTGCTTGGTTGCTACTACTGGACCTTGAAGAAGGCTGAACAACTACCTGGAATAATTCCTCCACAACAACATATCGACTCTTCCCCCACTACGAAACAAACTATCGTCAACATGTAGGCTATCCATAAGCTGCATCTACTGCTTCAGACTTTCCTAACACTGATAAACAGGGAGGTGCTTTTGGGAATCACCGGAAAGGACTTCACTATCATTGCAGCATCCAAGGCTGCGATGCGGGGCGCCACCATCCTCAAGGCATCCGATGACAAGACCAGAGCTCTCAACAAGCATACCCTTCTCGCATTCTCTGGAGAGGCCGGCGACACAGGTACTTGACTTAGCTTCACGTCGACAAGCCCCGCGATGACGACAGCTAACACTCACTCCGCAGTGCAATTCGCCGAATACATTCAACGAAATGCCCAGCTCTACTCGATGCGAAACGAGTCCGATCTTTCTCCCTCTGGCCTTGCTCACTTTGTTCGTGGAGAGCTAGCTACTAGTCTGCGATCTCGAAAGCCCTACAACGTCAACCTTCTCATGGGTGGTGTTGACCCCATCACCGGCAAGCCCTCGCTCTACTGGCTCGACTATCTAGCGTCGCTAGCAGATGTTCCTTATGCTGCGCATGGATACGCACAGTACGTTCTCGCGAAAACTATGTCCTTGAGACAAATGATATGAATGAACCTGGACTGGTGCTGATTAACAACATCACAGATACTACTGCCTGTCTATCCTCGACAAGCATCATCACCCCGATATCACGCTGCATCAGGGCATCAAGATTCTGACAATGTGCACCGACGAGCTGAAGCGCCGATTACCGATTGACTTCAAGGGTATGGTGGTGAAGGCGGTCAAGGCCGACGGGATTGTTGACATAGAGTTTGATGATGACAAGGTTGTCAAAAGTGCTTGAGACCAGCGACAGACAGAAGGAAACATGACTTTGTACTACTAGATGGGTATTAGAAGCTAATGCTTGCATCATGAAGGTTTCCCAGGCCATCTTCCGGACGATCTGCTTAATAGTCGGCTCAACGTGAATCGAGAGCCATTTCGTTATAGCAGGACCCAGTCTATCTGAGGCCGCCTATCTCGGCATGAATGCCATGTATCAATCGTGTCATCCAGCAACTCTTGAGTGGTTCAGGCATCTCCACTGGTAGCAATAACTGCCTCCGACATTTGAGGGATAGCCAGAGTGTGATTAGATTGTCTTTGATCTTTCCATAGCTACAAATGTTGTTTTTATGATATAATGATCAAGTTGATGACTTGCACTATCATAACTTGTCGTAAACTCTGTATATGCTTTGAAAACAAGCATCTCGTGCTTTCATATTAGACCATATGCTTCCTCTGGCCGAGGATTTGCATCGTGGCTGACTCTGTAGGAGCGTATGATGTTCATCATGGCTTCATAACATCTTATAGTTTGACGTCGGAATAGAGAGGCACAAAAGTATGAACTAGGCAATTACGTCTGACACTGATATCTATGCGTGAAAACAGTATCTGATTATGTTCCGCGGAAGTCATACAACAGTGTCGTTCAACCGATAGTTTGTGTTTTGGACATAGCTTATTACTAGATCTTGATCATTAAGCATGGCTAAGCAGCACGAGCTAGTCCCGTCCAATGCGCCCAATGTCTTGTGCCCGGTATCCAGATTTAGTCCTTTAAACAAGTATGAACAACACGATCATGGAGCCTCGATGAAGTTGGCCAAGGAACATTCAAAAAGGCATCCCTGTCCTGCCAGTAGGGTTGCTGTTTTACTCTCTTACGCGCCAACCCGGGTCCTAGACTCCAGATGACATGCGAGGCTGATGGGGAATCGTTGTAGAGGGCAGCATTACTGACCACGTGGATGGAGGGCTATATCTTCGTCAGTCATATGAGTTTTTTTATCATGCAATCGGTCATTGGATGGTTACAATGATCAGCAGATTCTTTCTAGATTTTCAGAATCTCCGTCATGGAATCCGGACTACTGAAGTGTGGGTGCCTGGGAGATCCGAAAGGGTGGTCTCATCCAAATTGATGTACAGTTTAGGTATTTGCCATGAGGGACCTTAGTCAGGGTATGTAGGTAGTCCTCGGGTTAGTAGGTTTAAGAAAATCAAAGAATATACTAGGTAGATATAGAATCAAATAAACGCATAATTCTTTGGACTCAGTTTAGGTCTTTTATCCTAATATCTTCATAATTTACCATCGATTAACTAGTTTTCGTTGGATGTGTTTCCTGCTGTTGCTTACAGGCTCTAGACAAGCTGGATGCGGCCATGCACGTGAAAGAGGAACAGTGAAATCATACTCGCCAGGCCGTCGATATTTGAGTTTGGTGAGATGCTTGCCTAGCACGTCAAATGTCTCTCAGTCGTATTGTTCCGAGTTATCAGATCGTTCATGTCCCGCTTATCGGAGATTTCCAGGTTCCCGCGATCCAACGTACTTTAGTTATACGGGATCCATTAGCTGTTACAACGCAGCCAAACCAAACCAGGGCCGACTGGACAAGCTCAGGGTCCTTGCATACCCCTGTATGTTCCTGGGTTACACATTCTTTTCAGTGGTCTAGGACAAGATTGTTTGAAGAAACTGACGCATTTGCTGTGTCCGTAATTGTTTGAATTATTCCCTAAAAACGTTTACCGAGACATGCTGAGTCGCAAGTATCTGGTGATAAGTAAGATCCTGGTTTTGACGCCAGACCCGGCAGAGTGCAGGACCTTCTACAGTGTCACCAGTACCTGAAGTCAATATTATTAGTACTTGCCTACCTTAGTAGTGGCAACCAGTCAATTGTTTATGTATTGCTTTCTCTTCGTACTTAGATATATAGTTGCGTTGGCCATGGCCTTGTTTGGTCTTTGTTAACCTCGGTGTCCTGGGCTGTTACCTTCCCATACCTCACAATCAAAGTAAACTTGCACCAAAATATACCTATTACTGGACGACAATTGTCATCACCTGTGGTTGCAGTCCCTAGGACCCCTATCAACCCACCTTGCCCCAGCCCATCTGGGCTGTTAGCCCGCCCCAGAATCCCGCTGGTTGAGTGTAGAGGTACTGGTCAAGTACCAAAGGTTCCACGGTTTCTAAGTGTTGCCCCCTTGCCTCGAGGCACTCAAAGCGTGCTTCCACCCGAATTCTTTGCCCTTCTGCAATTGCCTCCCTCTCCTGACCGTGCTAGCCCCACGCAATTTTTAGGCTTTGAAAAGATACAGATTAGAATCAACTAGTGCCCGCCATTTCACTAAGTACCTACGTACTGTGTAAGTTTTTCATAGCAAGAACAGGGTCCTCGAGATTCTGACGTCTGCACCATTAACAGCGATTCAGGACAAGTCTTTCGTCCACTTAGAAGAGTCTACGTCTTGGCTAGTGTGCTCCTCGTCATTAGTACCAGGTTAGTCACTTTTCTGTTTTCCTGCCCCAGCCACTTCAAGCCTCTTGACAAGCATTCTCGAGGTCGACCCACCAAACTCCGAACTTCACTGGCTGCATCTGCCTTGAGCGGTGGCCAAAAGATACTTCTCGGAGACCTCGAAGCTCGCCTCGCCCACTCACGGCCTTCCCTGACCCACTCTCACTCTAAAATCCTCCCACCTGCCTTCACCGCAGAGCAACCCCCTCCAAAATCTTGAACTCGACAGATGCCCGCACTAAGCCTATTTGATCACATCAACCAATTTTTTTTTCCCGCTCTTCTTTCGCCTCTCTCACTCAACTCTGTCCCTTTTCTTCCCTCTTCCTCCCACAACAAACCCTTCATCCCACAAACCTCCTCCATCTCCCCTCCATCCGTGTTATTTCTCAAGACTCTGTCTTTCCTTCGTCTCTCCTTTGAAGATTCTGCGTGTTCTTCGAGGGATAATTGCATAGCACTGACATTTGTTTGTGCTCAAAAGTAATTTATTTCGGGAAATTATTGGAAGCGTTGGTCTTCCGTTTCTTTCTCTCTTGTTTTTCCTGTCTTTTCTTTCGACGGGAATTTCACAACACCATCACTCTCTTTCGCATTTGAGAGTATTATTCGCCGGCTTCGGATTTTACGCGTCTTTACGATCCAACTATCTTTCCACGACTATTCTGATCCGAAACACGACTGTCATCATGGCTGATCAAATCAACATGGGTGGTCTCTCCCTCAACGATGGCGCCCAACAGGGCCCTGCTCAGGGTCAACGATCCTACATCCCCCCTCACATGCGCCGCCAGGGTGGTCCTCCTCAGGGTGGTCCTCCCGCTATGAACGGTGGTCCTCCTCCTGCTGGACCTGGTCCCAACGGTCTTGGCAACAGTGCCTGGGCTAAGTAAGTGTTTTTCTTATCTACATGCACTTGATGGAACGGTCATTAACAACTCGCAGCCAAAACTATGGTGCCCGTCAGTCCAACTGGGGCAACGACGTTCCTACCTACCAGAACAACAACAACAACCGCCGAGGCGGCTGGGGCGGTCGAGGTGGTTACAGCGGTGGTGGCGGCAACTTGGATGGTCACTCTGGCGGCGGTGGTGGTCACACTGCCCGCGGCTCTGGTGATGGCCAGTGGCGCGATGGAAAGCACGTTCCTGGCCCGGCTAACCCCCGTGTCGAGCGCGAGCTTTTCGGTACCCCCGACGACCCTTCTAAGCAGCACACCGGTATCAACTTCGAGAAGTACGATGACATTCCCGTTGAGGCTTCTGGTCATGAGGTTCCTGAGCCTGTTCACCAGTTCACCACTCCTCCTCTGGACGAGCATCTTTGCCGCAACATCGAGCTCGCTCACTACAAGGTTCCCACTCCTGTCCAGAAGTACTCGATTCCCATCGTTATGGGTGGTCGTGATCTGATGGCCTGTGCTCAGACTGGTTCCGGAAAGACGGGTGGTTTCTTGTTCCCCATCCTCTCTCAGTCTTTCCTCAACGGCCCTTCTCCCGTGCCCGCTAATGCCGCTGGCCAGTTCGGCCGTCAGCGTAAGGCTTACCCCACCGCGTTGATTCTTGCCCCTACCCGCGAGCTTGTCTCCCAGATTTTTGAGGAGTCCCGAAAGTTCGCCTACCGATCTTGGGTCCGACCTTGCGTTGTCTACGGCGGTGCCGACATTGGTTCCCAGCTCCGACAGATTGAGCGTGGCTGCGATTTGCTTGTTGCTACTCCCGGTCGATTGGTCGATCTCATAGAGCGAGGTCGCATCTCACTGCAGAACATCAAGTATCTTGTCCTTGATGAGGCCGATCGTATGCTTGACATGGGTTTCGAGCCTCAGATTCGCCGCATTGTCGAGGGTGAGGACATGCCCCAAGTTCAGGACCGTCAGACTCTCATGTTCTCGGCCACCTTCCCCCGCGATATCCAGATGCTTGCCCGCGATTTCCTTAAGGACTATATCTTCCTTTCTGTCGGTCGTGTTGGTTCTACTTCCGAGAACATCACCCAGAAGGTTGAGTATGTCGAAGATGTCGACAAGCGCTCCGTTCTTCTGGATATCCTTCACTCCAACGCCAATGGTCTGACCCTGATTTTCGTCGAGACCAAGCGTATGGCGGATTCGCTTTCGGATTTCCTTATCAACCAGAACTTCCCAGCTACTTCCATTCACGGTGACCGTACCCAGCGTGAGCGTGAGCGCGCTCTTGAGTTTTTCCGCAACGGTCGATGCCCGATTTTGGTCGCTACCGCTGTCGCAGCTCGAGGTAAGTTTGCAACAATGATTGAACAACAGAATAAAAGCTAATAACCTTATAGGACTTGACATTCCTAATGTTTTGCATGTTATCAACTACGATCTTCCTACTGATGTTGATGACTACGTTCACCGAATTGGTCGAACCGGTCGTGCCGGAAACACCGGTATTGCGACCGCTTTCTTCAACCGGGGCAACCGCGGAATTGTCCGGGAGCTTATGGATCTCCTGAAGGAAGCTAATCAAGAGGTTCCTGCTTTCCTCGAGACCATTGCTCGCGAGTCTTCCTTTGGTGGTGGTGGTCGTGGTGGTCGTTCTCGTGGTGGTGGTGGCCGTGGTGGTGCCACACGTGACTTCCGTAAGTTCGGCGGTGGCGGTGGTGGCGGCTTCGGCGGCAACAACGGCGGCGGCGGCGGCTTCAACGCTCCTTCTCAGGGCTCAGGCTATGGTGGAGGCGGTTTCGGTGGCTCCGGCGGCTACGGAGGTGGTGGCTACAGCGGCGGCGGTGGCTACGGAGGTGGTGGTTATGGTAACCCTAGTGGCCCTGGAGCTCAGTCTTCTTGGTGGTAACCATTTCGACACCATCGAGGATTACGCACCTTGTCAGGTGCGGAACGATGCTAGCGGACGCATTCTGCAGCATCACCTGTTTGCGAATTTTCTATTATGCTTTTTTCTCTCGATGTTCTCTGGTTGCATGCACGACTTGCATTTGGACGACACGGCGGCACCATGATCTGTGGCACACGAATGCCATCGCTACTGGCAACAGGCAGTATTCGGTTCGGTCCAGGGATTTCACGAAGCTTCTGATAGATTGCGTTTCTTTGATTTCGGCGTACTCGTCGCTTGATACCCTTAGACCGAGATGTGGGGAGCTTTCAGACGTTGGAAGCACGCTGTGATGCAGACGGATCTAGGCTTGTGAGCCAACAGATCTGACACAGCATTACGAATATTATGTTTCCGCCGTCTACCTGGGGTTATCCCCTTTACCCCAAGGGCATTTTTCACGCATTCACGATAGAGGGTCATGTTTTCGCCGTGCACACACATAGACAAAAGTGGATTTCTCGGTTCTCTGGTCACGAATTGCTCGCTGGTCCCTGTTGGGAACGGGGACCGGAGGGAGAGCAATAAGCACAGCTGGAGGGAACAAGGTTAATGGTCAACAGGACGGTTATGTCTGTTTTAATATCTAAACAGATCGGAGAGCACGAGCGTTGCCGCGCGACGCCCACAGGTTATGGATTTTGGTTTGGGCGGCACGGCATGGAAAGGAAAATAAAAGCTCTTGCTCTTTGCAAGTCAGGAGGACACGACGAAGGCTTTGACTCATGGAATATAAATGGGTCACGAGGCTTCTGAAGACGGGACCATGGATGCATGGACTCAGTTCCCGTAGTAGAACAGATAACCAGACTGGGCTGAGGAGTCCTGATTAAAAAAAAACGCCTTGTTTTACATTGATGCTCCTGATTGTTACGAGTATGTATCAATGTAACGTGGATGCATGCCCTTGATAAGTGCGCTGCGCGGTGCTCACTACCGCCTTTGATTAGACATGTTGTGTAAAACGGATGTAAGTGATGTGTGAAAGATTGTATGTAGTGTTGGACGGAAGCAGTAGCGCGGAACTGTGTCAAGGTTGACTCCAGTGAGCTTTTGAGTTAAGTGACGTCGTGAACAATAATTTGCAAATTACCTTAGGTATATTTTTCATGTTGAGAAATCCGGGCCCAACATTAGACTAAGTCTTATTGAAATTTATCCCATCTTATGAATATCTTATTGAAATTTGTTTTATCTGATAAACGTCACCATCAACTAAGACTACCTTATACTTGTACAGAATGGCTCTTTTCCTGGCTTTCTATCTATAGGCTTTCCATTGTCTTTACTTAATCGGGGGAGGCGGGTTTCGGATAAAGCCAAACCAGCCTGTCGTATTCTTCTACACTGGGAAGCTCTAGTTAGAGCTATATCAGGCTTTAAAACTGATGTCCTGGGCTTAAAATCTGGCAGTTGGTTGAATGGTAATAAAGTTGTTTTGAGAAGTAGGTAGCTGTCTTAAACCACACCTTGTGCGGATGGTTTTCATGTAAGTTCATTAATATTTGTCGACGATAAAGTCGCTTACGATGTTTGACATCGCTAATTTATGAGGATCTTGTTCGGTCGCCATTGGATGGTATGTCTACACAGTCAGAGGCAGCCAGCCAAGAGTGACGTGAAGCTCTCAGCTCAGCCCCAAGCTTTCCCCACATCCATTCCATCAATGCCGCCTCATTCTCTTCCCCGCCCAAAACTTGAGACCTTCATTATAAATGACACCCGAGTCCACATCTAGCGAAGGACTTTTAAAATCTACATGGCTAATTTGCCCCGGCTCCAACTATAACACAGTCCTGGAGTCTGTCGCATTACAATACACGATAAGCGAGATATATAACCGATTATGGGCGTCTTTGACAGCCTCGACGCAGGCGTCACCAACCTGCTCGGCCAGTGGAACGTCTATTCAACTGGTCTGGTGACCCTCCTACTTGCTGTGGTCTCATATCGAGTTATTTCGACCCGCGATCCCGATGTGCATCCCATGCTCCTAGCTCGTCAAGCCGTCCCGTCGTCAGTTCGAAATGAAGGAGAGAGTCCTATTTACCGATCCCAGGCTGCTCCTCATGGCATGCCGCTCAATACTGGTCTTAATGTGAAGGATACTGGAGCTTCTAAGTGGTCTCGCGGTCGTGATGGCGACTTGAGAGATATCTGGAAGAGGGCAGCTGAGGGCGGCGAGAACGGGGCCAAGGGAAGAATTCTGACTGTCCTCGGTTCCCAGAACGTTGTGGATCACAAGCTCGGTATGGTTTGGACATGTCAGCAAAACTGGACAATACTAACAAACACAAGATGATATCACTCGTCAGATCAATCTTATTGGTCAACACATTGCCGAGACTGGTGGTATTAGAGTTGCCGTTTACCTGCCAAACTCAGTCGAGCTTTTGGTAACGCTTTTCGCCTGCAGCTTCTACCCAAACCTCACAACGGTCCTGATCCCTTTCGATGTGTCCAATGATGAGCTTGTTTCCATGTTGCGCCGCTCTGCCGTTGATACCTTGCTTACCGCTCCTGGCGCATTCCCTTTCGATGCTGTAATCCGGGCCTACCCATCTCTTCGACAACTCATTTGGGTCACAGACGAAGGAAGTAGCCACATGGACTGGAATGAGATTCCCGAAGGCACTGGCGGTAACATGAACGTTGCTACTTGGCAGGATATTCTTCGCGACGCTCCCGCCCATGCTGGCACCGAGCTCCCAACTATCGACCCCGAGAAGACTCCATCCGATGTCGTCACCTTTTGGCAGACTGAGCCTGGCGAGGTTGAGGAAATGGTGCGCTTCAGCCAGGCCAACCTTGTCTCTGCCATTTCTGCTCAACTCGCTGCTATCCCAACCAAGGAGCGCATCAACCCATCGGATCTTTTTCTGCCCGCTGATTCTCTTGCCAATGTCTATACACTCGTTCTTACACTTGGCGCTCTCTACTCGAATGCTTCTGTTGCGCTGAACTCGGTCGCCGGCAAGTCGCCAGACCTGGTTCTTGCAACTCAGGGGGTTGCTCCCACGGTTTTGGTTGCTAGTCCCGAGACACTTCTCAAGACTCATGAGGAGTCCACGTCTAGACTGAGATCTTCTCTGGCCAACGCCTCGCATGTCATGGCTACTCGCTCTCTGGCTCTGGAGGGAGTTCATGCCACCTCCAACTTCCTTTCTGGTTTCTCTTCTGGCGCAGCCCCGGCACTTGGCACGACACCTGGCAAGCTTCGTCTGGTGTTTGTTGCAGAGCGTGCAGGTTCTGATACCCCTCTCCTCCCAGCCAACGTTTTGTCGGATCTGCGCATCTTTACTGGCGCGAGGGTTGTGTACGCTTTGACCGCAGCCAAGGTGGCTGGAGCTATTTGCCAGACCGCTCTCTACGACTATCGACTTCCGGTTGATGCCAAGACACACTTTGGTCCTCCATTGACCAGTGTTGAGTTATATCTCAAGGACGCTGGCGCTCACAAGACTACTGATGAGAAGATTGAAGGCCATGTAAGCTATCCACCGAAGTATTTATATTCGTTGACATGCTAACAATTCGTAGATTGTCGTGAGAGGACCTTCCGTGGTTGGAGGAGAGGTCAACGTCGGAATTCCCGGAAAGATTCGACACGACAATACCCTTGCTTATGCCTGATTTCGTAGAGCTAGGTGTGGAATATGATGGTGGTGACAGTGAAGATGGATACAGCTAGATATACAGATTGATTGGAGTTGACCTCTCAATCCGTGCATTGTTGAACTTTTATCTAGCGTGTATGGCCATGTTTTAGTTTTCTAAAATAAAAAATTCCATGAAGAAGCAGGGTGCTCCCCAATTTCAAATGTAGTCTTCGTTTCGACCTATTAACTATGATACAGTTAGATAGGGCTATTTCCTTGATATCTGCATTGCCATGATGTGATCTGTCCATACCAACTCAGGTTCATACACGATCTGAAACTTGAACAAACCCCGATACAAGGTATGAGTAATACCTCAGAATGCCTGAAATCTTTGTCTGGTTCTCCCAGAGCAAAGTCACGCGACCAGTTGGAGTTCGGGAATCTGTGCGCATACCTAACACTACCCTGTACCAAAATGTTGCTTAATGCCAAGGGTCCTCTTCGCTATGACGTCGGGTCGCACGGACTTGGGGCTGAATTGACAGCTGTACCGCTGAATGCCAGTAGATCACAATAATTTGGATAATCGAGTGTCAGATCAAAGACAATGCACGGGATATAGACCAAGAATTCTTGTTCAACCAGGAGTCCATGCTCTATGTTCTGAGAAGAAACGCTAGTAAGGTGGATGGATGTCTCGGAAGCACAAGCTCCACGTGGAATCGGCCGAGATGGTTGCACCAGACACACGTTAGCGTTTTACGGAACTGAAAGACTAAAAGAGATGAATAATCTGGATTATTACAGATATCAAAAGAGCATCATTTCATGCTGTGATGTGGACAAGTCAGAGCTTGATCCAATTTATTATAAACTTTGTTTTCTATGATCGATTCGGAAGAGCTCGCATGCCAAGTCAACGGGGAAAAGGAAAAAACCCATGCATTGAAATGCAGCCCAAGACCAAAGAACCCCTGTCCCTACTTCGAGACCCCTGGCCCCTGCATCGTCATTCCTAATCCAGAAGCCCGGACGACATGTGGGTGCTCCATTGTTTATTCCCGGCATTGGCTAAATTGTGACTTCTTTCAGGGTCTTTTGACAAGGCAAACACAGTTACATATTGCCTTTGTTTAGAGTAATTGAATAAGGTAGACAGAAGCATTTCCAGCGATATATGGAACAGAAGGGGCTACACTAGGGCAGTTTACTAATGATCTTCTTGTGACTATCTATCAGAGACAACTTTTAAGAAGAAGATTTGCGGCGTGATCAATGGACCCGACATCCATCAGAGCCCAGACCTGGCTAGCTTTAATGGGCTTCAGCCGTAACTAATCTTAAGGGTCCATTCAAGCTTTGCTCTTTGCTGAACCAAGCCTAGCCAAGCCAAGGTGCTTCTCCAACCAGCTGAATGGCGCTTGGATGGCGTTTTGGCAGAGGAAGACGATAGATATAACATCCAGTATCCAATGGGATCCGAAGGAAATTTACCAAATATCAACAAAGAGGCCACTGTTGCAAAGAAACACTCTCCATCCATTGTTCCGGATAAGAGATAATCTGCTATTATTCTTGCCGATTTTTCAGGCTCTAGACCTAGAAGTATGCATTTGTATATATCGACGTATGATAGACCGGTGTCTGATCTTAGGTTATGATTGGTAAGGTCAGAAGAGCTTCCTCAAATCGAAGTCTGGCCTTGGAAGAGACACCAGGAGCGTGTAGCATTCGAGAATGATACGATACTACTATGGCAGGTAAAGTAGGGATGAATGTAGTAACGGAAACGTTACTCTGTATAACTTCACACATTGAATGCGGACGTATCCAGTTGCTTCTGTCATTAATAAGGTAATTCCTATATTTATTATTATAATTGGCTCGTTTCTGGATCGCTACCTCGGTGCCTTCGGTCATGCCAAGCATGAGCACACCACCTCCTCCCCATTAGAGGAATTGCCTATTCCATAGACTATCCCTTCTCGTTTCTCTGCTAGACTACAACCACAGCGCCCTCAGTTCCCCTAAAAGATTCATTTTGACAATCGATTCGACTACCATGAGTTCGAGCTGAAAAGGGGAAGCAAGATCGATATACCCAGTGGGCGTCTATCTTCCTTCCCTCTCCTTTCTTCAGTCCCCGCTGCTCGACCCCTTTCGGCGACGCCGTCACTTTTAGCCCCGCGTGTGCATTTGTACTAAAGTACCGAAATCAAATCAACTAAACCACCAAACGCTCGCTGAAATTCCGTATACTTTGCGACTATCATCGCCATTACTACATCTTCGCATGTCGCAAACCGCCATTACTGTCGCGTCAACCCACGCAACGTAAGCTCGCAAACGATCCGATAGCCCAATGAGCCAGAATGGCGCGGCGGCAGCCAAACCCTCCGCGGGTCAAAATACAGCTGCTCGTGTTGGGATGAAGAAGATATCGAGGCTCTTTGCCTTCACACGACTTGGGCGCGGTCGCCCAGAGAGCGCCAATGGACACCACCAGACCGAAGATTCTGCGTCTACACGAGAGAGCTCCCCCGATGTTCACCAACTTACATCACGACGTCGCCGCGGCGCAGGGCCAGAGCATAGGAAACCTGCAAGAAATGGTCTTAGCCGCCTTATCGCCGATGAAGAGAACCAGCCCTGTGCCATTTGTGCGACAATCGATTTTCCGTCACTGCTCAATTGGCGCCCAGGACAGCCGCGACCTTGGATTCCGCTGGCTCACACCCTCGCCGAGCTATCAGCTTGCCCATATTGCATTTTCTTTCAAGCCCTAGTAGGCGCTGAGCCGGACATGACACGCAAGTTCACACCCTATCTGCGCATTCGCCAGGCATTTGAGCGCCTCGGAGTCGGAGAGAAACATGAACTTGGAGGCGCTGTTCTATTTGAGGTTACAACCAAGAGCAAAGTGCTGCCGTGGGGTTATATCGTGCGAATCGTGGAAGGGGATGATGATACGGCTGGGTATAACGAGACTACACCTGTGATCCGAGGCCGTGTGATACCCCCCAAGCTTGAAATTGCGTTGCCTCGGACCTGGCTGGACTTTTGTAGGTCCAACCATTCTCATACGAAATGCGCTTCGTCTGGGCCACCGATCCGAGGTCTTAAGCTTGTGGACTGCGAGGACAACCAGGTGGTGTTTGTGGACGACCTCAACGTGGAGGCACTCGAGTATGTCACACTGAGCTATGTGCGAGGTAGTCCGACCGACGAAGAATGGGATCACAACGGCCTGCCCGAGGTGCTACCTCCGCTGCTTACCGACGCCATAGCTGTGACCAAGTCTCTTGGTTTTCGCTATCTCTGGATTGACCGTTTTTGTTTCCCTCAATATAACGCTCACGAACGCCGACGACAATTGGATAAAATGGGAGAGATTTATGCTCGCTCTGCATTAACCATTATTGTCGCAGCTGGCCAAGGCGTGCAAGACGGTATTCCCGGTATCAGTCTGGCGCGTGAAGAGCAACTATCACTGCAGACCGAGGCTGGATGTTTCACCACATCACTTACGAGACCTGATGTTGAAGTGGCCAACTCTAAGTGGGCATCCCGTGGCTGGACATATCAGGAAGGACTCCTATCACGTCGTCGCCTGGTCTTTACTCCATCGCAAATCTACTTTCAGTGCCAAACCTTCCACTGCCACGAATCCATCTCTTTTCCTCTACAGACAAAACCCGCCCTTAACCTCGGTCGCGTATTTCCCGATAACGGCGCTGGCGGCCGTCCAGGTGATTATAGGAATATTGTCAGCGGCTACGTTAGTCGTGAATTTTCATTCCCAGAAGACCGTCTGGACGCTTTCAGGGGTGTACTGGACAAGTATGCCCAGATGGATAATGCTTTGGAAACTGTTCTTGCGCTCCCTCTCTTCCATGAAAAGGACTTTAAAAGCATGCCTAGTCCTACGCGAACTGATCGGCTAGCTGTCGGTCTTGGCTGGCTGTACGACCCCCCAGGCAATGTCGATATATCGACACACCCCTTGCAGCTCCAGGGCCCATTCCCTTCATGGAGCTGGCTTGGCTGGAAGCTCCGTCCCGAGTACACTGGACTTGGGCCAAATCTGAGCTTTTACCAAGTTGGCGAGGAAGCTCCTGTTGTCGACAACATTTCGGCAGTTCCCAATATGACTATTTCCATCGGCTTTAAGGACGATAAGACCCTCTGCTGGGAAACAGAGGGCGATGAAATTGCCGCTCGCTCAACACCAATCACCTTTCTCCGCCTCACTACATATTGTTTCGAAATCCGCCTTACAGTGCCTTCTCCTGCTACATCCTCCGCTTCTACCTCTTCAAGCGCAGCAACAATCACACTCACGTCGCCCGACCTCCTCGACGCCTTTCATTCTTCTATCGCAGCTTTGCTTCTCCGTGCAGCGCAATCGTCCCCCGAGTCCCCTTCAGAACTCCCGCCCGGCGAGCATGAGCTTATCGGCGCTTTCATTTCCGGCCGCGATTGGAAAGTCGACGAGTCTTTCGATTCTGCCAGCGTTCTCATCTGTGGCCGGCGCAACTGGGATGCTGAGGATGTTCTGGTTCGTCTTGGCATACTCGAGCTTGGTGCTGGTGGCTTGCTTGGTGTGGACGAGGATACAGCTGTTGTGAAAGGGGCGATGAACAACGAGAGGAGGCTAGATGTGCAGCTGAGAGAGCTCGATATCTATTGATAATCGCCTTTTATGCGTGCATACATCTGCATGCTATAACCCCCATTTTCATGACATTCTTAATTTCTATATGTCATCATCTGGGTTACATGTTCGGCCATAAAAGATGATATAGATAACCCTATACGTAATAAATGTCTGGATAGATCCGGAAGTGTACAAAAGATGGATAAGTATTGCATGGATGGCTAAACGGTTGGTACGGTGTTCGTCGGATGTCTTGTCTAGATACCATCTCATATGTATACGGAATACCATAGTGTAGAATATTACGATTAATATCTGGAAAGTAAATCACACGAGAACGAGGCACATCGTAACTGGCTTAAGCCAATTAATGGACGAGTTATATACATAAGTTCTTGGGCAAAGTGAGCAGAATTGGCCACTTCTCAATAGCTAATATCTTTGAGCAATTGCGGCCAGTATCTCTCTATCTACGAGCACGGTGCAGATTTAATGAGGAATCTCAAATTAAGAGCGATCAAGTAGCTCCAACCGGCCCGCCGCGAATCAACCTCTCTTTATGTTCCATACCCCTCAACGTTAAATCTCTTTGTCCTTCGAGTCCTTTCTCTCTGAGCTTTTCTTCCCGATGTTCATCGACTTGTCTTTCTCGGCCTTGATGTTGGCTTCCTCTCCAGAGATTGTGATCTTGGCATGGTCTTCGTGAATTGCCTTTCGGTTCCTGGATCTTGTAAGGTGAGTTTTGCACGGTGCAATAGTTATTGAGCTTACCTCTTGCTTTGGTTTGCCGAAGCATTCAGTAGGCCGATCCTTGAGGGGTTCAGTGGGCTTGTGGGTGCGCTCAGAGACCAGACTCTGGTTATACTCTGCAAGTTCTCTCTCGAAGTCTCTTTTGGCCTCTTGAAAAAGCTCTTCCTGGTTTTTGTAACCTAGAGCTCTGAGGGTTCTGTTTATCTTACGCATGGGAGGCATCTTGGCGGGACGTGAAGTTTAAATCCAGGGGAATGAGTTGCAACTGAATTTGGCGACGGATATGAGATCGAGAAGGTGAGAATGTTTAGTTTAAAGGAGAAACCTGGTGTTTATACAGGTAGTTATACAGCCAAGCCAAGTGAATTACGGCCAGTGTTGAGCAGTGATTCACCCAGAGGTAGCCCGTCGCTTGTAGCCTGCCCTGGAGCTTGGGGGCCTGAATTTACTATAAGTCTACCTTACCTTAGGGAAGTAAATTTGGGTATAAAAATCTTCTTGTTCTACTGTTCATCTTTTGTGACCCTCTCTCTATTGTCTCAGTCCCTTAGAGGAAACCCCCTTATCCGAAGGAGTGCTAACTGTCGAACATCCAGTATCACTTACTCATCTTTGGTACGTTATACAAAACCCTCACTTAAATAACTGTGCATCTTGCATCTTGCATCTTGTAATAGTTTCAGTACCACTCATTCCGTCGCAATATTTCGCAGCGTCGCCTACGATTGTGTCGTGCATTTCCAACATCGTCTCCGGATCCTAACCACCGACTTCGTACAACGATATGGAGCGAAATTATGATATTTTAGTGAATTAGGGGCCAAATTAAAGATATTCATCTCACGAAATCGAATGATCTCACACTTTGTGGTCATCATTCAGGTGCGCATGGAGCTTCACTGTGCCAGATGGTGTCCCTCCCACCAATCTTGCCAATATATGCCTATCCTACAAGATGAACAATACATAGTTCTGACTGTCATGTCCCAGTTAGTTCCACGCTTAAGGTGTGGCAAGGATGAAGGACACAAGCACTCAAATGAGTCGACCGTTTTCCTGCTCGTCGTGTTTCTTCCATAGTTCACAGGATTACCTAGGCATGAGGGCGGATAACGTTCAGTTGGCGAGGACCACATTTTAGATGTGCTTCCTATGATGTTCAAAGATGAATATGCTAGAGAGAATATATAGATAAAATACCATGAGCCTGAGAACGATATATGCAACTCGTCTGCAAGACCTTCCAAATGTTGATACAGCTACATCAAGGACTCCATGTGCACTGTGAACAACAACGTGAGTGAACGATCTACCTATAGTACCTTAGTCCTCACTTGCATTGTGAAGAACGCATTAAGTGTATAGAGTTAAGCAGATTTATAGCACTTTAAATTTAAAAAGGTACCTTAAAAGTTTATATATAATAATAAAATTTCTTTCTATTTATATTAATAATATATTTAATTTTCTTTTTATTATTAATATTAAATATCTTTAACTTTAAGTAATTAAATTTATATAAAACTTAATATATTTCTTTTATAAAACTCTATAATTACTTTACTTTTATTTTATATATAACGTATTTAATAAGCAAGTATCGCAGATAAGTAAGTGTTGCGTTAAATCTCGCCTTCATTTT
>NJCR01001011.1:2342-73190 GCA_002234235.1 Fusarium hostae
GGCCAAACCCACCTTTTGACACTAAATGCCAATATGAGCATAAAATGAGCACCACTGAACTTGCCATGCCGAGGTTCATCGAGCGTCGAGTGATAACATTTGGCCAAGATGAACGAAGCTGAGAACGACTACGACAGCAGTAACGACGAGAACGATGAGTTCTTGGACGCAGATGCCCAACTGGAAGCCATATCTGTCAGCATCGGGCTCAATATATCCGCAGGAAAAAACAACGAATTTCACACCCGCAATGACCCAGCAGCACCCTTTCGAAGATCAACAAGCACTGAGCGGCAAGGAATGACTCAAGTCCAGTTATTTTCACGGGAAATCATCCATGGCTCCATGTCGCCTGATGGAAACAACGCAACACTGCTCGTCTATGATCTTCATCTCGACACAACCAAGAAATCCCGACGTATCCGCGAGGCTCAAGTCAAGTTCGAGTTCAGGAGCAGCATTGCAGGAAGATCAGCACCCCAGATAGTAAAGATAGCGTCGTATGGGAGATATCTTTGTTACCTACATTGGCTGAAGAGTCCAAAACTCTCGGATATGGACTATCAGCCGGAGCCAGTCAGTTTGTCAGCGTCGAGAGCTCGGCGAAGTGGGAGAAGACGGTCAACCAAACAAAAAATGACGCTGCTAAAGTCGCTGGCGGTTTTCTTTGCAATGACTACGGCAAGCAAGTGGGTGCACAGTGGATCCTTTTCGAGAACAAGTTAGTAGCTTCGGGCACACCGAGATTTATGCGCTTTGCTATTCTGCTTGACAGGGAGGACGACGAAGAGAACTTTGAGTGCAAAGTCACTATCGATGCTATTGGGGATTGGAAAACAGTAATGGGAGAATTGGTTGGGTCTACACCGTGTGATGATCCTATCTTGTTTGACCCTACCTTTCCGCCTACGAACAAGCTTCGCAAAGGTTACGAAATCGAGAATCTAGGATCTGTAGACTTGGATGAGTTTGTGGAGATCGAGTTTGATAAGCCTCTGAAGAAGGTTGGGGGAAATTCAGCTTGACAGGCCTCGGCAGATCATAGTAGTTTAGGGCAGTAGAATATGCACGCACGGGCCGAGTGAGTGCCGTGAGGGATTTTATACGCCTGATCCTTCGAATAAACAATCAGCTTAACAACTATTACTTCGTATTGTGGCCTTGTACTATTGGTGGCTAATATATACTACTGTGTGAATCATCCTAAGCCCTACCCATGTCGATCATAGATACGGTGAGTCTCCACATGCCGGTAAGCGCGGAGAATTTGCTGACCGTGTTTGTCTCTTCCCACGCAAGTCAAATGAAAGACAAGGAGGCATTCTTGGGACCTTCGTAAACTTTCTGTGGAATACCAAGGAAGTCGAAATGTCTGACCCTGGGTTGTCTTCCGGCGATTCGGTTCCGCCTCGAAAGCATCAAGATGAGAACGAAGACAACGAGATTGACGGCGCTGAGAATATAGAGGAACAAAAAGAAGAGAATGGTGGTATTTTTGGAGACGCAGTCCCGAGGTCAAAGCCCATAACAGCAGAAACAGAGACCAAAAACGAGGCTCTACAGCTTGTTTGGGAAGAGTTATCGCAAGAAAGTAATACTGATGATCAGGCTACCGAAGCTCGACTCATAGAGTAAGTAACCCACTAAAAGCAAATCTCCGCTGCTAATGATCTATAGTTTCGTAGTTATACCTGGAGTCTATGGCAATTGGGCCGATGAGGATCTTGGACCGAGCCCTGGATCTGGAAGCTCAGCTTGGGTCACAAAATTTGCCGATGAAGGCTGGGAGAGCCCCAAGAACCCTCAAGACAGTTCCCGTATCTTCCGCTTCAACTACAACTCTTCCGAACTTTTCTCTGCTCATAGATCTCGAGAGGCTATCCACCGGGTTGCATTGAGATTGCTGAATGGGTTACGATCAAAGCGTTCTAGCGAAACGAAGGTATGGAATAGCTCACCATCCCGATGGGACATTTAGTCTAATGTGGCTGACCTCTATACACAGAAGCGACTCATATACTTCATCAGTCATGATATCGGAGGTACTATTGTTAAAGATGTAGGTGATGAGGTTCTCAGAAGTGTCTTACAAATTGTACTAACCAAGCTTAGGCTCTTGTCACAGCATCCCTTGACAGGGATTCATGGCAAGACATATCAGAGATGACTCGAGTTTTGGTGAGTGAGCCCTATCTACCATATCCTCCAACTCGTCCTGACACACCCCAGATCTTCAATGGGTGCCCACACCGCCAGAAAGACTCAGTCGACTTGGAAACAAGGCTGGCTAGCTTTCTCTATGAAAATTACACTCAGGATTCTGGAAAGCCACGACCTTCAGTAGCCTCAATATCAGGGCTTACCAAAGCTATCATTCAAGTGAATGGTCTCTTCATAGCCTCGCATGTCGCGTTGCGGTGCTGGATAATAAATCTGCACTCTTATGGAGAGAAGAGCAATGGGGTGAGTGTTTCAACATCAGATGCAGCCCCTGTACAACATGTAATGACTTGACATCAGGGCTTCGATGCTTACTGTGCGACATTGGGTATACCGTTGGAGAAAAGATTGCCAGTACCGAATGGGACGGACTATTCTCCTCTTACTCAGTACCTCGCAAAAGTTGAGCCAGGTAAGTCCAGGAGATCCAATCCCACTTCTTAGAGTATGACTAAGTCTGCTCATCAGATGTCCGAGAGCCGAAAGAGTCTATCGGGCCACGACATTATGCTCAAGAAAGGAAGCTTCTGGCTCTGGCATCCCCCATCTATCCACTAAGAAACAAGGTTGAGCCCAACCCATTAGTCGATTTACCAGGCTATCAGTCTTGGTTGAATAGCCCTTGTCCACAAATCCTGTACCTCCATGGCAGCCACGGCGTTAGAGATGTGGCTGAGAGCGTGTTCTACGCCCTCGAGGACGAAGCGACAAAAGTGAAACGCCGGGCAAACGTTCTCTACTTCTCTTTTAACAGATTTGACGTTCGTGCTGATAGTATTCGAGACATGATTGCTACCTTTTTGGCCCAGATTTGCAATCATCATCCGAAACTTGGACCTGCTATTAATCGACTCTGCAGCCAGATCGAGAATGAACGTGGATGGACTGAGACAGACCTGATTCAGTTCTTTGAGATGTCCAGAATCTCAGCTGAGGTCGAACAGACAATGATTGTTATCAATCACTTCGACGAGTGCACAAAGGGCTCACGCAAGAGGTTTCTGGACCACATTACTGATAAGTATTACAACAATGAGACGCCTTGGAAAATTGTTGTTACCAGTCATGAGCCGGGTGCTTTGACCGAGGAACTATGTGGTCCATTTTGTGTTCCTATTGACATCTCATCTGGGGAGTTGGGCGATCTCGCTGTAAACAGTTTTGAAAGTGACATACAAGCACTGATAAGCTACAGAGGAGATCTGACCTCCAGAGAAGAGCAGATTCGCGAGGACCTGCGTTTCACTGAGAAGCTAGATCCTCCAGTGCGCCATATCATCTGTGAGCAGCTCAGAGTTCGGGAAGAATGGCCAGACGAGATATCAACCGATGATGCCCTTGGCTTATTGAGCCTTTCTCAAGAAGGAGAGGAGGGTGACAAGACTATGGCCTCTGTGTTGCATGCTGTGCTCAAGCACTACCCCGACCAGAACTCTCTTGAGTGTATTCTCACTTGGCTCCTATACGCTGTCAGACCACTTACCATCTGGGAGCTTGCGACTATTGTTTCGTTCTCAGATGAGAAGAAACGCAGCAAAATCTCTCCAAGCTTCATGGCGGTGGAAAGGCTTGTCGAAAAGATTGAGAAAGACTTCGCTGGTATTCTTGAGGTGGATCACAACGAGGTCAGATTTAAGCATCCTTGCTTGCATGAATTCATGGTCAATGGCGATCAATCAGCGCACAATGCAGAAGAGAAAGGTTACCCGTGGAACAAGACCAAAGGCAAAGCTCATAATCTCATTCAAAGCATGTGCCTGGATTATTTGTCTAGAGATACTGTTCAAGAGTATGTCAGAGAGATCTTCGCAGTCGAAGACTCAGCAACCTTTGAGACCCCACCTTTCCCAGACCGTACAAACCTTGCTTCATATGCTATTCAAGCATGGGCACATCACTACTCTCTCAGTTCCCCTCTCCCAGACTTATCGTCTCTGTCCTCGAAGAAGGACTTCGTCCAGATTCTGGCCAAGTCTCAATGGTGTTTGGCGAATCCTGCTACCAAACGCTCCCCATACTTTCAATCACTATTCCCAATATTTGCTGAACTTGGGCTTCCCAACGTAGTGGAGCCCTTGGGGAGTGATGATGCTTTACGAGGTCTCATAGAAGCTGCGAGCAAAGGACAGAAGCAAGTTGTTGAAGATCTTCTTGGTGAATACGACTTTACGCCGACTGAGAAATGGGAAGTTCTCAAGGCTGCGAGTTCCTCTGGCCACGAAGAGCTGATGAACAACTTGCTCAACAAGATAGAGGCCAAAGGCAACATACCCAAAGGTTTTGAGTGGCCACCTGTTTTGATCTATAGGGCTGCTAATCTAGGTCTGGAAGGCTTCGCAGAAAGGATCCTCAGTCTAGGATGTCCCCCAGATCCAGATGTTGACTGGAGAAACGAGACATCCATGCAAATATCTCCTCTACATCAAGCCGCCTGTCACGGCTATACGAATATGGTTCGAGTTCTGTTGAAGCATGGCGCCAGCATAAATTACACAAGTCTGTCTGGAAGAAACCCGCTTCACAAGGCTGCCCTTGAAGGTCACACCGAGACTGTCAAAGCCATCTTGGAGGAGTCGCAAGTCAGCATAGACTGTGCTTCTGAGTCAAAGTTCACTCCCTTGTATCTCGCAGTTCTTGGGGGTAATCACGACACCGTGAAGCTATTGTTGGAGAAAGGTGCAGACCCGAACATGGGCATCCCAGATTCTTACACCGGTGATGATCAGTGGACTCCTTTGCTTGCGGCCACTGATGATGGCTTCAAGAAGTGTATTAGACTTCTCTTAGACAATGGAGCAAATCCAAACCTTCCAGGGCCTTCTGGTCCGCCGCTGCATTGGGCAGTTATTCGTGGCCGGGTCGATATTCTAGACATGCTGCTTGAGGCTGGTGCTAACCCTCGAAGTGAGCTGCTGAAGGAGCCTCTTCTATTCTCGGCCGTAGGCCCTGAACTTGAAGGTGCTGGTATACATATGCTTGAAAAGCTTCTAAAGCTCAACCTGGATGTGAATCAGGAAGACGGTGATGGGGTTACAGCACTGTTGGTCGCTTTATTCTCCTACCCACGGCAAGAATTCGAGGACACCTCTTTAGGTCCTACAGATGACATAAGAGACGCCGCTGTCAATATGCTTCTGGACCATGGAGCTGATCCCAATAATCGACCATCCGGTGGTCTCTCACCACTGATGCGCTCTATTTCCTCCAAACAGTACAAAGCAACAGAGATGTTACTAGAAGCAGGCGCAGACCCGAACAAAAAACCATTAGAACGGCTGTCACCCCTTATCTCTGCCGTTTATGTACCAGACCTTGCACGCCTCCTGCTCAAGCATGGCGCGGGTCCAGAAATAGGTTCCAAAGATGGATGGACAACCCTGGCATATGCGGCATGTAAGGGATACAAAGAAACCGTCGAAGTGCTTCTAGAGTACGGTGCATCGGTTGATACTCCGTTTGGCGCTCCTATAGAGTACCCTGGGCGAATTGGCTTCTTGTTGGAGCTATGTGAGAAACATGAACTCACTGGAATGACCGCGGTAATGTTTGCTGCATGGCAAGGCCATCACGATATTGTCCGCGTTCTGGCTGAAGCGGGAGCCGATTTGCAACGAACAGGTGGCATTTTTGAAGATGAACCTCCTCAACTCTTTAGTTCAGGCAAAACGTTATCGGCGCTACTAGAATTCCCCACAAGGATCGATTTGAACGTTACCGACAACATGCAAAAGGGAGCTCTTCACAGGCGACGTACTACTCTTGACGACATGCGACGACTTATTAACGCTGGAGCGGATATTGAGCTGACTGAATCCACTGGGAATACACCTCTGGGAGTGTTTGCCGGCTCTGATTTGGAAAAGGTCAAATTGCTGGTCAGACGAGGGGCAAATGCCAACCACATGTCTCCGTGGGAGGGCTCACCTTTACACGAAGCTTGCAAAGTGGGATTCTTTGACTCGATCAAGTTTCTCATTGAGAATGGCGCAGACCTCACTTCAGTGCGTCCGTACGACGGCACACCGTTGCAAACCTTATGCGCCCCCGAGACATCGATTGGTGCACTACAGCATGAAGAGATGGTGACATATCTTGTGTCCGAATATAAGAAGCAAAGCGTGGACATTACAACAGACAGTGGAATCTTTGGCTACCTTGTCAATGCAGCAGCTTTTGGGAGCTCACCATGTATTCTCAACTTTATCCTTGAGCAAGAAGGGATCAAAGTTGTCGTTAAGGATGACATGGGTCGCATGCCAATTCATCTTGCAGCTTGTAGCGGATTACCTAGTTTCAATGCTATCCTAGAGAGAGGTGGTGATATTCACGCAAAGGACAAACAGGGACGTACGCCGTTGCACTGGGCTGCTCAAGCAGGTAGACTGCAAGTTGTGAGGAAGATTATTGCTCTCATGGAAGGCAAGCTGGATATCGACATCACAGATGTTGACGGTTGGACACCTCTTTGCTGGGCTCTTTGTGGTGCTTTACCATTGACCCAGAAAGAAAGCTTAGGAGAGCCGCCACTGCGCCTAGATGTTGTGAAGCTTCTCATTGAGAAAGGGGCCAAAACAGCTGTGGCTGTGAGCTACAAAAAGGAAACATGGACCCCTCAGAGTATTGCTCGCTATCACAGCAGTGATCCAGAGATCATATCTCTGCTCGAAAAGGACATTGGAACAACAGATAAAGACGGAACTGAAAACAGTGACAAAGATGAAGCGAAAAGCAGAGCGGAGACTCCGGTGAAGAAAGGAGTTCGGCAAGATTCTGCTTTCTGCGATTATTGTTTATCAGTAAGTGTTTGACCGAGTGAGTTTTTTCTTAATGTAATTTCTAATAATTACAGCAAATCTACGGGTTGTATTGGGGCTGCGAGACTTGCGAATGGTTCTGCCTTTGTTTCAAGTGCTATCAGCACGCTGACATGCTGCATCCGGCGCATACCAGCTTTGAACAAAGGGGCGAAGAGGAGCTTGAGGAAGGTGAAGGTGAGGCTTCTACAACAGCCAACTGTGGCTCATCGGATACGAAGTCGAATTCTGGGTCAGATTCTGGAGGGTCTGAGGATGGGAATGGAGAGGATGGCTGATAGACTCGGAGGTTAAATGTATTAGAGCTAGCTGTATCAGAAGCCATGATGTAACCTCTGCAGACTGGTTTGTGTAAATCAATACTATGCCCTTGAAAATCCTTTCAGAAAACTCCGTCCCCTATCGTGTTTCTATCCACTGTTTTCTCAACCTGCATATCTCCATCCTTCGGGCTCACCAGCTGCATCCTCTGCAGCCTTCAGGGCTTTGTTCTTCTTGACCACGTACCACTTTGTAATCAGAACAAAGATCACAACAAGGCCACAGCCTGCAATAATAGCACCACCACCAGTCTGATAGTAAGGCTCCTGGTTTCGAAGGAAGAAGTACGGAGTGAACCAGTGGGAGACAGATGATACGCAGTTAGCGTAGGCGATGAGTGCTGCACGCTTTGTGCGAGGACGAGGCACAACAGTTGTTTCCCAAGAGATTTGAATCTAAGAAGCAGTCAGTGGAAGATCTTGTCGGGGATTGTTAGTATAGGTGAAAAGACCCACGTTCAGACCGACGAAGGGACCGACGACGAGAAGGATCATGCTGAAGTATCGAGCGCCAACGTTGAGAGTCGTAATCATAACAGCACAGCCGATTAGGGTAAGAAGGATTGGAACGATGATGTGATAGCCATGCTCTAGTCGTCGACCAGAAGACCACGAGATGCCGAGGGTTACAAGGAAAGCGATGATAGGAGGAGGTGCCTGGATGAGGTAGGTAGTAGTACCAGAGAATCCGAGGGTAGCCACAATCTTCGCATCATTGTTAGTGAATGTGATAATAAGGGACATGGGTCACTCACGGAAGGGAAGAAATCCTTGTATGACTGCGCGATGATCAGGAAGAAGTGAATGGCGGCGAAGAGATGGGCGAATGGCTCCTTCATACACATCCAGAAACCGTCCCAGTAGCCGCCAGCATCATCTTCGGCAATACCACCAGCAGAAACAGTCTGACGATATTGAGCCATGGATGCCTCTTCCTCGGTAATGAAGTATGTGCCTGTCGAATCAGGGAAGTTGGGGATGAACCAGAAGCTCACCAGAGCAACTAGGATACTGACAGCACCTGAACCTTTAGTTAGTCGTATGAAGCTTACTGTTGTGTTTGAGACACACCTTCGAGAAGCAAGAACCATTTCCAAGCTCGAAGGTTTGCAACACCCTCCATATTGGTCAGAATCCCGGCAGCTAAAAGACCCGAAAGTGCCTGAGAGATGGTATTTCCAGCATGCCAGATACCCATCCTCAAAGGCGACTCGTGCTTCGTATACCAAGAAGAAGTCATGAGAGACACAGCAGGTACAAATGGTCCTTCAGTAAAGCCGATAAGAAAACGGCAGAGACAGAAGCCCCATCCTGCAGAAACAGCAGGCATACAAATAGTTACACAAGACCAGACAAGCATGCAGCTAGGAAGAAGAACTCGAGGGCTACCCTTGGCGAGGATGACGTTGGCAGGAATCTGAGAGAGGATGTATCCCACGTAGAACATGGAGATACCGAGAGACCAGATTGTATCGGTCATGTGAAGATCTTCTTGCATGCCGGCGAGTCGAGCGTTGGAGACGTTGATTCGATCGAGGTAGCTAAATCATGTTAGAACGGAAGCGTTAATGAAGATGAAATGACTGACTTCATCAATAGCATGGCTGTGACCATGGGAAGAAACTTCCAGTCAAGCTTGCGGACTAGAGCCTTCTCAATGGCAGCACGCTCTTCTGGAGTCTTATCATTGATGAGTGGATAACGTTCGAGGATCTCATCTCGCACAGGAGCAACCTCCTCGTACTCGACATCTCGTTTGATGTCGAAAGACCCAGGGTTTGAGTGAACGGAGCCCGTCATGTTGATGGCAGAACTATGGCTCTCGTAAAAGATCTTTCAGGAATAACTTAGTAGTGACAAGGGTGAATGGTGAATGGCGAAAGAGTGCTGCTGATCATTTCAAGAACCATGGGTATCATACACTTTTATACATCCCAACCCTTCCCCTCAACCTGGGTAATTTCTACCACAAATGCCAAGATCTTGTTGTTGCTCCAGCGTGTCTTTTCGCTCTTCCATCCGAGCTCACTGTCGTGTCACCCCCGCATCCCCGCGTTTCTGCAATAACCTTACTAGAGTGCAGCATTCGCGGGGGCTAGCGTTCGGACTCAACCCGTCGGTCACG
This sequence comes from Fusarium hostae, assembly GCA_002234235.1. Lineage (NCBI taxonomy): Eukaryota > Fungi > Ascomycota > Sordariomycetes > Hypocreales > Nectriaceae > Fusarium > Fusarium hostae. The sequence goes on from NJCR01001011.1 coordinate 11,822, forward strand.
ATCCGCCAATAAAACTTTATGGTTGATAGTCGACGGACTTTGCCCGAGGAAAGGTTTGGGTGGAAGTAGTGTTGAATCAGGTCATGGCGGTCAAAGCGAGTTACTGATCGCCCTTGTTGAGGAATAGCGTTGCACTAGACGACGTAGATGACTTGGGATTTTGGGGGGTATGAAGTCTTGATAATTCTGGAAGAGTTAACCATATTTTAAGCATATCTAGTTCGGGAAAGGTGGACTTGCCTGCAGATTGCCCTGTCCTTCCATGACCTTGGTAGATAGTGATAAGAGGAACTGCTGAAAGACACTCAATGCAGAGAATTTGGATGAGCACTGTGTTAGCAGTATAGAGGCTTTGCTCACTACTTCAAAAGTTTGCGTCAAGCCTTGCTGGTTCGGCTGCGGTGCGCGTTGAACGAGACAGACATACGCTACAGCCGCTGCCAAGACATCATATGCGTCTAGGAAAGATACCGTGGTGCCACTCCCCGACCTGTTATAGAGTTTCTCAATGAGTGCCTTACAGCAACTAACTGTGTCGGATTCAACCTCAACGGAGTCTTCTGTCTTGAGCTCAGGGTTTGCCAAGCTAGTACCGGGGGCATCTACCATTAGGATGAGTGCACGACATGCTAGCTCATCCAGGTAGTCAAATTGGGGACTTGTTGGGGTATTAGTGCCCCCGATTTGTGGGGGGAACTCTCGCCAGAAGCACAGGTTGCTGTAGGAAAACAGTGGGCTGGAACGATGGCTTCCACGGATGTCTGAGATGAGCTGAGCGTGGGTGATGAGATGTTTACTCAGAGCAAGTTTATTCCTCACTGCTCCCGATAAGCGAGGTTCAGTCTCGTCTTCTGTCACGTCTGGTACCTGTTTCATAGTCAGTAATATTGGATATCTAGTCCTATTGCGCATCTTACAGAAACGGAGATGTCACCATCAGTGATACTAAACGGTCTACCCATAGACGATGCTAAAGATCTACGATGTTTCGTCAGTTCTGTAGTATCTGGCTCTGCCATCGAACCTACCGATCCCAAAGATACACGCTCCAGAATAGCCACTCAACTCGATAAGTGTACCCTGAATCTGATGCATTCCGTGACGGTACTGTCTTGTGCAAGCCCGCAGCTATGCAGTTTGTCATGATGAAGCCCATAAGGTGCCACGTTGATCCACCTGATGCACTAAACATGGAGAAGACTGCAAGTAGAAGCATGCAGTGCAGTGTATCGAGAGGCTCTTGTGAGTGGAGAATGAAGGGCAGTAGTCTCACAGCTGTAGCATGTAGATTGGTAGCTAGTGAAGAGAGGCGACTAGCATCAGGTGACATGCTGATGCCTATTGCTACAGCCAGGTATGTGTTGAAGCGAGGCAATGCGGTTCTAGCTGGATCGACACCTCGGTTGCTTTTGTCTAGTACAGCCTCGTACTGCTCGAGTAAGCGTTTCTCATCAATATGCGGAAGCCAAACGCTCCAGTCAAGAAATCGCTGGAAGTGGCTGACCGTCAAGTCGCGTGTAAGTGGGATGAGTTGGTCATCCATTACATACAGAGGCTGCGACGACAAGGCTTTTGAAGGGTCTCGACCATCTACAACCAAAGCGGCCGATATCGACTCAATAATGGCGAGTTTATGTGGCTTGTCACCTGTATTCGTTCGAGATTCAGCCATAGCCTTGTTAGACAAGAGGCCAATGGCGCTCATGGTGTCCTGGACACTTGACTGCTCCTCTCCATTGCTAGTAGTAGGTTCATTCACCGGCGCAGATGACATAGATCCATAATTTGACCTTCGGCGTTTGCCATTGATTGGTGAGACAGCATCTGCTGTGCCAGAGGAAGCATGTCTGGTTTGAACATGTTTCTGCTCAGCAATCTTGATCTTTTGTTCAAGCTCAGCAACGCGTCGTCTCAGAGACTCAACATAGCTACGAGTCTTAGCAATAGGAACAATGACTACTAAGCCATGAATGTCTTGTGATGCACTCACCCATTGACTCTTGCATGCGTCAGAGTGGTATCCTCACCATTAAAGTCAAACTGGTGAGACCGAGCGATGCACTCAACGCCAAGATCTGCACACGAGGTACATGCCGGATGCAATCTATCGCACTAATACATATTAGTAAAACTCTCAATATGCATAATAGTGACCAGCATCACCTTCTGCTTCCGCTTGAAGCACCGCTCACAAGCGAGGCTGTTCCTCTGCGGAGGTTGTTGGGACTGTGATGAACTGGGGCTACTGGCCCGTGCAGGGCTTGGTAACGAGACGCGGGAAAGTTCGCGCCAATCACTTGCCATCCTGCATGCCCTTGGATTGATCTCGAGGCCGAGAAAAGATACGTCACGGAATGAGCCCGAGGAACGCGTTTGGGTCGGAGGGGGAAGTTTGGGGATGACCCAGCTTTATCGGACTTGGTCCTAAGGTCACGTGCTACCCTGAATCATCATGATTGAAAGTGGTTTAGACTGATCATCTTGAATCAGGCCAGACTGGGGACTGACATGGCCAAGAACAATATGAAATTAACTATCTATATACTATTTTGCGCATACATAATAAATCCCATTATTTATGCTGCAATCGGAATGCCATTACTGGCCCCATTTGTGATGCCACTGCCATTCGTGACAGCACCGTTTGTAATAACACTATTGGTAGCCTTCTTCTCGACAGAGTGGCCATTCGTCTGTTGTGACCTGACAACCGAAGAATTCAACGCAGCCATCTCAGCACCTCTCTTAGAAGCAGCACCAAGAAGCAGAGGACCATCAGTAGCAGCCATGACCCAACGAGCTCCCATCTTACAGAACTTCTCAACAAGATCAAGACGGGCATGAAGACCACCAACACCCAGCCACTTCCCATGCTTCTTACAAGCAGCAATAGTACGCTCATAAGCTTCAGTAACACGAGGATTCTCGTAATCTCCCGGAATACCCATCTCGGCAGTCAAGTCATTGGTACCAATGAGAAGAGAGTCAACACCCGGAAGAGCGGCGATCTCGTCGACTAGCTCAAGAGCTTCAAGGGTCTCGATCATTGGGATGACCATGGTAGCGGCGTTTGTGACGGGGTTGGAAATCTTGGCGGGGATGGAGCGGAATTGGTGATGGGGAAGACCGTTGGTTGAGGAACGGTGACCAATGGGTTGGAACTTGGCTGCGTTGACGACATCTTGAGCGTCTTGGACGGAGCGGATGTGAGGGACGATGATTCCAAGAGCGCCACCATCGAGAATTCTTGAGACGAAGAAGGGGTCTTTGCTGGGGGCTCGGACGATAGGGGAGATGCCAGCGTAGAGAGCGGCGACACAGAGTTGGTTTGTTGTCTCAAGATCGAAGGAGGAATGCTCCATATCTACGAGAATGCCATCATAGCCAGCTGTCTTGGCCATACCGGCAATCTCAACTGACTTGACGAGCTTGATGCTCATGGTGTAGGCGACTTCATCGCGGAGAAGCTTCTCACGCATGGGGTGGGGAATAGGGGCAGCCATTTTCAGTGTATATTAGGATGATATGGTGGAATAAAGACTTGTTCCGGTGTATTGGTCTAATAGTGGATATTGGGTAATTGGCGATGTTGTTGACTGATGAGGATAGAAGCGGTCAAGGTGGTTTCTCCCGCATATTAATATACACCTCTACAGGATCGCAAAAAGTCATATTTCTCACTCAAGAGTCAAAAGACCTGATAATCCCTTTTCCATGCCCGATCTCGTTCCCCATCAATAGCCCCCATCCAATTCAAGGACGGAAGCCGATTGTTGGAGCCGAGAAGATCGCGGGTCGGAGCGGGGCCGCATACAACCCCGAAGCGTCCTCGGACATTGTCCATCTGACATCGGCATGATGCCTACGGATAACGGACGCGGTAAAACGGAATAGAAAAGAGAAATGATTCACCGGTTGGAACCCGCGGGAGTCATAGGTGCTGAATTCGCCTGGGAGTAGATACATAAAAGTGCAAGACTTAAGCCTCTTGTTCTCCAAGCACCTAACACTACCCCACAAACATCACCTTGCATCTCGATACTCTCATCATATTCACCATGGCACCAAGCGTTGTAACAGACACGCTCCGGGAGACGCTCTCCTCTGGGAAGCCAACAGTCTACGTCCTCGATTCATTTCACCCTCAAGTCATGGCATACTGCCAAGAAAACTTCAACGCCATTACTCCCGATAACCCCAAGCACAGCCAATGGAAGCAAGAGGCTCGCTATCTCCTCATGAGATCCTCACGCTTGACTGCAGAGGACATCAAGTCGTGCCCTAACCTCATCGCAATTGGCAAGCAAGGCGTTGGCGTTGACAAGATTGACACTGACGCCTGCGCTGCTCGGGGGATCAAGATCTTCAACACTCCTGGTGTCAATGCACGTGCAGTCGCCGAGCTTGTTCTGACACTGGCTACTGCATCTACTCGTCAGGTCGGCTCTATTATCGCTAAGCAATCTTCGGGTATTCTTGTACCCAAGGAGAAATGCTCTGGCTTGATTCTGCATCGCAAGACAATTGGTATTCTCGGAATGGGAAATATCGGCAAATGCGTCGCCAACATCTTCAGAGGCGCTTTTGAGGCAGATGTTATTGCCTATGATCCCTTCCTCCCTGCTGACGTATGGTCGGACATTCCTCATCAGCGAGCTTCATCTGTTGAAGAGGTTCTGGAGTCTTCAGACGTAATCACCGTTCACATGCCTCTGACTCCACAAACAAAGGATCTCATTAGTTACGCTGAGATGAAGAGGATGAAGCGAACAGCCATTGTCATCAACACTGCCCGAGGTGGTATTGTTAATGAAGTTGATTTGAAGCGGGCTCTATCTGAAGGTCTCATTTGGGGTGCTGGTCTTGACTGTCACGAGGAGGAACCCCCGAGTTATGAGAAGTATCACTCGCTCTGGGAGGTTGGCGCTGTGAGTACGCCTCATATTGGAGCTGCGACGGCAGAAACTCAGATGCAGACTGGAATGGCAGCGGCGAGATATTTATTAGAATTTGCTCTCAATAATCCATGAGATAGCAGAATTCCGTTTTAGTTATCCCTTTGAGTGCCACAGCCCTTAGGAAGGTCACTCGCCCCACTTAGCTTAGTCATAAGGTTAGTACGTGCAGGGTACCGGAAGTTCGTAAGATATTTGCCAAGTCTGTAAGGTAGCTCTTTGTAACAATCAAAACTGCTGGGACTTTTACCATCATACAAATTAGTATGTGTGGAAGAGTACCGTTAGTTTCATTTATCTTGATTGGCTCTATAACCCTGTCGTGACCCCGCCTAAGGGCTGTGGCACTCAAAGGGATAGATTGTTCACTCAGGATACACGATTAATAGCACTAAGATGTTTTATATCACGCCTTTCTTTAAAACTCAAAACCGTCCCATACACTAGGATTCGTAGGATCTCCATAAACATACTGTCCCAGCGCAGACTCCATATTCCATAACGAATCGTAGTTTAATAGCGCCCAATTGACCGACGATCCATCCTGATACTCCTCAGAAATATCATTCCCATCGTGTCCTGGAACAGCGAATTGGCTCACAGGGTCCATTAGACCCGTCCCTGGTTGTAAGCTCTGATCAAAGAACTGTCGATTTGTCGAAAAGTCTGGCATGTTTCCCAAAGCACTAGGTAAAGATCCCGTGCCCAGGTCTGGAGAGAAGCTGCGTCCAGTAAAGTTGCTGATATCGCTCGGGAAACCTAAAGCTGGATCGACCGGGAGACCTACGGACATATCTCGCACGTTGGGCCAGAGCCTTTGTGATACGTCTCGTTGCAAGGCTTCAAAGACGGATACATAGCTCTTAGCATCCGGAAGTTGTCGGGCGACGCTGTTTAATAGCTCTTGACATCGGACAAGTCCTTGGTGGGATGCGCGCATGTCTTCTTGGGTGATCTTCTTGGATACAGACGTGCAGTACATGACTGACAACCCAGCCGTGAAGAGCATATGGAAGTAGCTTCGCGTGTGTGTCATCATCTCTCGTTTCTGACATAGGCTGTGATATCTCTCGATGGTCTCCAGTGCAGATCTCAGAAAGACTGTCAGGATCTCCTTGGGTGGCGAACCGTTGACTTTGGGCACAAGATCAATTGCACGACGGAGGACAGAAAGTCGCTCTCTGGCCAACAACAGATCATACCACTCCTGTGTTTCATACAAACAACTCGGCTCTTGTATGATAGGGTTGCTATTCCTCCACTCTTTCAGCTCTCTTAGCAGTTTCGTCATGACAACATGGACGTGACCGGCGAGTAAGTGCTTTGACCTGGTATTAGAGATCTTCCGCCTTAGCTTCGAAAACTCCGTTTGTATATGAGACGATATCTGTCTCAGTCGCACAGAGATAAAGAAGACGGTCATTTCATTCTGCACATTAGGCTCGCGAGTGAAATTGAAGGAGTTGAGGCTTTGAACATCGTGACTGGCTGCTTCGAGTTCCTCGTCACTGACTTCAACTGGAAACTTTGTCTCAATGTCTGCATCGTCGATCAAGAATGGACGATCCAGAGTTGTTGAACTGTAGCGATCTATAAGATAGAACTGCCAGAACAGTCTTCTTCTGAGCTGTGTTTGTAGTAGATCGCCTTGGATATCATTACCGTTATGAAGACCAAGTTCGATGCAGAGACGTCCGCAGAGCCGAACCACGTCCCAAATAGAAGTACCTGTCAGGCGGTCAGCATGGTGTTGACTGCTAAGACGAGGATTTACAAACCAATCGGATGGTAAATGCCAAATCTACATATCAGCAATAAATCTTGAACAGAGTCCAGTCCCCGCGTCAAGAAATCGGGACCGAGATACTGTAAAGCTGCATTGTAGTATGCTTCAGGATGACGATGATGAAGCTTATTCCGATATGGCAGAACTGCTCCAATGGCACAAATCATGAATGCTCTGAATAATTCATGGCTCGTTGCTTTGCTGGGAGTGCTCTGGCCATTGAAGAGACGCTGATGCAGTGCCCAGACACTTCTACGGAGGAGAAATGGGTTTTGTATGTGCGCCCAACTCAAGCTTCAGTACCATTAGTTGAAGGTTAGATATTGGATAGCTTTAACTGACTATTTGTCAAAGAGCATCTGTGTCTCTACTGCAGATGGCAAAGAGCACGGTGCTATAGATATTTCATCGGTACCAGGTGCATCTGCTAATGTTCTCAGCAAAGTAGCATGTGACTTTCTCCAATTCGCGTCAGAGAACAGGTGCGCGATGAAGCTATCAACATATGTTAGCCGAGTCGGTCCTAGCTCATCATCACCATGAACACAAACCTCAAGCTTGCTCCCTCGCGTGTAGCAGGCGAAGACGCTGCTATGGATCTCACGGTATGCCTGTCATCTAGACTTGAGATATCCACGGTGCTTAGGTCGGGCGCTGCGCTTGACTCTAGTTCTTGAAGTCTGTTGGACAATTCTTGCTCTTTTCTTTCAAGCTCATCGATCATTCTGTATCGTAATCACTTCAGTATATGCAGAACCAGCGGGTATCTGAGGGGTCTTACGCTCTCGACAACTGACCATTAGTGTCAGAGTCAGTGCATGAGACAAGACATTCCAGGCCATTTCGTGTACAAAGAGAGCAGCTTGGCCGATTATTATCACACTAAGATACCTCCGTCAGCGTCTCAATTAAGCATATATCTACTAAGTCTGACCTTTGTCTTTTTCTGGGCGCAGGATTGACACGCTGGTAGTCTTGGGAGACGCGACATTGGAACCAAAGCTGGGGTTGTTGGAGGACAAATCTGGGGAGCAGCTTGGTATAAATGCTCCAATAATGAGAAGGCTACGGAAATAGAGGGGAGATATCACGTGAATCGCCCTGCAAATTCTCACCAGAATAGGAATAGATCAAGTTTTGAAATCTTTCAAGATTTTTATTTTTGCTTCACCCAAGATTCAGTATTTACAAGATCAACAATCTGAAAGCCTCATTCCAACCAACTATTTTCGCAAACTTTCCCTCTCTTGGACTTGAAACTTATTCTTGACATGTTTCGAGACCACCGACTCCTGATCCTTCATCTCAGGCTCAATAATCTCTCGTGCCGCAGGCTTCAGATCATCAGCAGTAGGGTAGGCAATCTTATGCACCGTGTACCAAGGTCTCTCAAACAATTTATCCATGCTCTCCAAAGATCGACCAGAGGTCTCAGGCATAGCAAAGTAAACATAAACAAGCGAGATAGTACAAATGCTAAGGAAGAACATGAAAGCGCCATAACGTTGGGTCGCTGCCAGGAGAGAAGGCATCGCGCGTGAGCAACCAAAGTACATAGCCCAGTGGACAGCCATGAGAATGGAGACGTTGATGGAACGAATTCTGAGAGGGAAGACTTCGGCTGAGACAAGGTAGGGAATGGAGAACCAGCCGATGGACCAAGCGATGGCGTGGATGTAGATGGCTGCAATGGCTGCGCGACTAGCTGCCATCGCAGACGAGCTCGCCTCAATTTTCTTAGGAGTCCAGCCGTTGGTAACTTTGAGATAAGCTCCAACAAAAGCTAGAGTGAAGATCTGCATAGTAATGCCAGTCATGAGAGATCGACGTCGGCCGATGAAGTCAATGACAAAGACGGAGAAAACGAGTACCGAAACAAACTTCAAGATGGCGTAGCAACCAGTTGCCAGGAAGCGAGCTTCAGTGCCTTCAATGCCAAGGTATCCAAAGGTAGTAGGGCTGTACTGAGTAATGGCGTTGGCACCGGACCACTGTCCAAAGACGTGGCAAGCAAACATGAGAACAAAGCGTCGTCGGTTAGAGATGTCCGTGAATGTCTCCTTGATCAGGTCCCAAGTATTGGCACCAGAAACAATCTCAATCTCGTGGTTCAACTGACTCTCAATACCTTGAAACTCAGATTGAACATAAGGATGATCTTCTGGGAGTCCTCGGAAACGAGATAGGGTCGCGAGCGCCTCTGTTCTTTTGTTCTGGCTGAGTAAGAAACGGGGAGTCTCGGGTGTGAAGAATGTGCCGACGCCCCAGATAAGAGCGGGGATGAGCTGGAGAGCTGTAGGGAGCTGCCATTGGAGGTTTGTTCCGGCATAATACTTGGTGACACCGTAGTTGAAGAAGAAGCCGAAGACGACCCCGAGCTGTTGGCAGCAGGTGTATTGGAGAGTCAAGAGACCTCGGATGGGCTGAGGCGAGATCTAAAGAGTCTTACGTTAGTCTCAGGAGAGTGAAGAGTATTGGAGGAGCCCTTACCTCTGCGATGTAGACCGAAGGCAGAACGGTGGTGGCACCAATGCCAATACCAGAAATAACGCGAGTAGCATAAAGAGCCCCGAGGTTTCCACTGCTGAATGTCTGACCAAAGATACCAGCCATGTAGACAACAGTAAAAAACTGAAACGTGCGTGTTCGTCCAAGACGCTGGGTAAGCCAAACACAACCCAGACATCCAAAGACTGCACCAGCCGTAGCGATAGCGACGATCCAGCCTTTGGTGTTTGCATATTGATGATCGGTCTGATTATCGATTCCGAAACGCTCTTTGAAGACTTCCATAATGACGAGGGAAGCAATGTTGCCTGGATGAATGCCAAGTGATTAGTTGGAGTTGGTGGTAGATGGATGTTAGACTAACCTTCGTCAAATCCCTTGGCGACACCAGAGAAACTCCAGACGCAGGTACACATGAGAAGATACCAGTTGAAGATCTCCTTAGGACTGTCTTTGATGGCCCTTCTCGTTGCCTTGATCATATTTGGTCTCGCCATTGTGAACAGGATGTAATTATTGCCACTGGTGAAGATAGGACAATTAGCAGAACTGAAGACAGAGTTTGAAGCTGGAGAAACAAGATCTTGCAAAGGAGAAAGAGGTGCAATATATCCTGCCCAGCTTCACGGAAAACCTTCCCCAGAGAGTCAAGGGCGTCGCCGACTCCAAGGGTGGAGAAAAATGCAACGCTCACGTCGCGGAGAAAAGGCGGGGATGATCTTGGTTCCCCGAGATCCCCAGTTCCAAATTCGATCAGCTTCCCCAGAACTCGGAGTGGGTCCCTTATTTAGCGTGGAATCGAAAGCGGAGGATGTCCTAGTGTTATCGGGCTGGACCCGGGGGTGGTTTCGGAGCGTAGATTTGAGGAAGTTGCTGACGAAGCTGAACTACCCCTCGTCACGAGTCAATGGTTGTGTTACATCAGGGAATGCTCTGGGAAAAGGGCGCAAATTAATGGGGTGAGTTGAGTTAGTGGGTTTCGGTCAGCGTTGTCGGAGATAACATCTGGCACGAAGTATTAGGCGAATTGGCACAGAGATTTACAGTGATGATGTTATGGGACCAACGTGTAGACTCCCGAATGAGCCCTGGAGATGGGCATCTAATGTGTTGATCTGAACTTGAAGCTGTAACTTAACAAAGAGCAATGAGATCAAAGGAAAATAGCCAGTTGGATGTTTCTCTACCTCCTTGGGTTTATGAAATAAGAGTTACGGCTTATCAATTCATATGATGGTGTTTACCAGCAAGATGTAATGCGGTTAACGTTCAAATTTATCGTTATTTACTGCTACTTGCTTTGTTTCAGTGACGGCGCAGCCACAGCTCCCCGACAATGCCACTCCACCGTCTGAATATTCCCCTCCAAACTATCAGTAATGAATAAAGTCTTATGCTTCGGTCCTCCAAAACAGCAATTTGTCAGATTGATTCCCGGTGATCCACTAACAATTCGAGCCATAGGCACACCATGCGTATTGACTACAAAGATTGAACCAAGACTTGGATGGCAGATGAACAAATTTCCTTCTTCGTCTAGGGCCAGACCATCAGGACCCGCGTTTCCAAAAGACTGGAAGAACACGCCAACTTTGGAAGTAGTGCCGTCTGCGTGTAAGGGTAAGCGCCAGACTTGGTTTGCTCTTGTCATGGCGACGTAGAGAAAGCCCTCGTCTCGTGAGAGAACGAGACCATTGGGTGAGGGGCCGTTGTCAAGAAGAGTATCGAGTCTGTCGTCGGGTGACAGACGGTACACACGACCTGTTGGGTCTGTCATGCCAGTTTGACCCTGGTCTGTGAAGTAAAGATTGCCCTTTGAGTCGACAATCAAGTCATTAGGCCCCTTGAACCTCTCGAGGTTCTTTCTCGTCAATTTTGGACCTACCTTCCCTGCCTCAGGGTTGAATGATAGTATACCCTATCATAATTAGTTTGAACGGCAACCCCAGTCTTAAGCAATCTCATACCTGCTTGTAGTCCGCCACCAACAAATCCCCATCAGCCGTCCCCACGAGACCATTCGGCTCGCCGTCCCAAATACACGCAACAGTCACATTCTTCTTGCCATCAATCTTAAGAATACGACCGTATGGAATATCCACAACGTAGAGGTTCCCAGCACTGTCGATAACTGGACCTTCAAGGAAGATGTGCTGGAACGACCCCGCAAAGCCGCCGCGCCATTCTGACTCTTGGCCTAAGCATCGCTTGTCGTCTGGGATGCGGAGATAAATCTCTGCCTTGATCACGGGAGGTGGTGGATAAAAGTTCATTTTGCTGGAGGTTATGTAGAGTTTGGCTGAAGATGAAGATGTTGTAGGAATATCTTGTAGATTCGGTGTTGAGACGTTTTGGGGGTAAGCTATTTATTTGTGCGGAGGAACTCCGATGGGTCTAGTGCTACGGCTTGTAGATTAGTCAAGCTTGAATCTACACTGGAGAGCTCATTGCTTCACATAGCGACATGACCAATGTCCGATGAGGTCAGTTTCAATACTGAGCCAGTTAATCCTCCAGTCATTGCTATTGCACATAGTGATACACGTCCGCTCCGACCTTGATCGCGACTTGTGAGACAGATGGCCTTGACCGAGCTCGGGTTACTCATAATTCCCGTGATCTTATTGGATCTCGTTCATGGCCCAGGCTTAATTGTACATTTTCTCTATCTGAATTGTGCCAGCCAATATTTGCAAGCAGATAAGCTTTCCCACCTTTTTGACTTTGTCTATGTTGACCTTCTGGAACCTAGTTATAAGTTGAGACATAATAGAGCGGTTTAAAGGCTTTATGGAGTTGGCCACCCAAAGGTTCAGTTTAAAGTTATGTTTTAACCTTATGTATATTCCCTCTGTCTTTGTCGTTTAGTCATCTGGCAAGGTTCACAAATGAAAATTAATAATTTCACGCGATACTATGCCAGTACTTCACAGCAAACAGTACCTGCTTCTGATAGTCAAATGATATGTATAAGCCATTCAATAAAGATAAAATCTCCAAAGTTTGTTTCAGGTAACTTCGTGATAACTCAACAACGGTCAACCTTATGGATGTTCTTGGTGTATAAGAAGCCGTCCTGACCCTTTCCCCCAAGCTCCATCGTTATATAAAAGTCCAATGCACCCTCTAAGACCGAGAAGCAGAAGATCTAAGATCAACAGAAAGCATGGTACTCCGAATCGTACCAACTCAGCTAACTTCCAAGACTATGTTAATAAGATCTTCTCTCCGGAGCTTAAGGGCGTCGGTACCGCTGAGATGGTAAGTCTTATCCACAGTGAGTTCTGGACCATGTGCTAAGAGAGGACAGGTCACATATATCAAGAAAAGTGCTGCGCTCAACACAACAGCCCGAGAAACCAGACCTATTTATTCACCGCCCTGAATCCCCGCGTAGATACAGATTGCAGGTCAATCCTCCCTGGAATCTCGCACGTATCTCCTCGTGCAGTGCCACAAATGGTAGTTCTCGTCCATACTGCTACGATACAACCGCAGGCTTTGGCGCATATGTGTATGTGATCGATTCAGGCATCAACCTTTCGCATCCCGAATTCTCAGGCCGAGTGTTCCGGGGAGCAAACTTCGTCCCTGGGTCTATCGACGATGATGAACTCGACCATGGCACTTATGTCGCAGCGATCATCGGAGGGAAAACTTACGGCGTGGCTAAGAACTGCACCATGATTTCTGTCAAGGTGATTAGCAAAAGCGGCAGAAGTAACATGTGGTGGCTCTGGCAGGGCATATACTGGGCTATCCGTGACGCCAAGGCGAGGGGTATTTCTGACAGGAGCGTTATCAACATATCTGCAGGCGGTCCTCAAAGCGTCTATGTTAACGATGCGGTACAGGCTGCTACTGATGCAGGTATTACTGTGGTGGTTTCAGCTGGTAACGACGCTGACTTCGCCATGTTCCGCTCCCCTGCCTCTGCCCCATCAGCTATAACAGTAGCCGCAAGTGGTCCAGATGACTGTCGCACTCCTTACTCCAACTACGGTCCCTGTGTTGATATCTTTGCACCAGGCGCTGACATTGCTAGCGCCTGGAACAATAAAGACACTGAAACAAGGTATGCCTCTGGTACGAGTGCGGCAGCACCGCATGTTGCAGGTCTAGCTGCGTATTTCATATCCAGTGAGAATCTGAGGGGTTCTGAGGCTGTTAGGGAGCGAATTCTTAGCGCAAGTTTGGGTGGTGTAATTAAGGATGTGCGGTGCAGTAGTAACCGCCTGGCGCATAACGGTAACCAAGTGTTTTAAGAAGGGACCTTTTTTTATAGCTCTACTAAGAGCTAAATAGAGGGCCAACTCTGGCAGAGAGGTCAATGGGATAAGGATAGATAGTGGCTTGAGTAGCAAATTTTCGCCTTTTTACACAACCGTTATCGACGTTGTCTTCTGGACCGTCAGCTTATTTCCGGCCGATTTCACAATTTGGAAGGTTGAGGGCCGTGTTAATTACGATGAAGAGTTAAACGCCCCTGCTGAAAAGAAGAATGGTTTACCGGAGAACGCGCTTGACAAAGGCGGTGCTGTGGAGAACCCTTCGAACAAGGCAGACGTGTGAGATATAGCATCGAGGAGAATTCTGGTCAAAATATGATAATCTTCTAGATAGCGTTAATTGTGTGTTGTAACTTGTGGCCTCATTCTCTTTTGCCGTCCTGCTTAGAAGTCAAAAGAACACAAACTCTCGCTGTTCACCTAAGAAGTCTCGGTAGCTGATTTCATTCATGAACTAAGTCCTAGCACAACCCCTAACAATATAAAGCGCTATTGTGTCAATAACTTCAAACCCGCTCACTTTCTTCAGCAATAGCTAGAGTCTTCTCAGCACTAAGGTCAGCACCCTCCGCATTACGTCGAAATTCCTCCTCCTGTAGCCTCAATTCTTCAGACAGTTGGCCATGGGCCTTCCACACGGGCTTGATTTCAAAGAGACGATCCATCGTGTCAAGCGGCAGGCCCTTGGTCTCAGGGATAAAGAAGAAGACGAAGATAGCGGAGAGGATCATAAGCGACGCGAAAAAGAAGTAGACGCCATAGCCCATCTTGATAAACATTTGCGGGGTAAAACGAGAGACAATGAAGTTCCAGAACCAGTTATTGGCGGCAGCGGAAGCTTGACCGAGTGATCTGCAGCATGTTAGCAATTCCGTAATGTATCTAGATAGAGGGACGATTCAAGAACATACCTGGAATTCTCGTTAAACATCTCAGAGTTGAGCACCCAGGGAATTGGATTCCATGTGGGGGAGTAAAAGACAGTCCAGAGGTAAAAGAAGAATACCGCGGCGATTCCAGCGCTCGACATTGACGGAGCCTCAGCTCCGGCAGCGGCAGCAGCAGCCACCTTGGCAGCCGGGTCTGCAATCTTGATATAGCTTCCGATAAACCACATGCAGAGAGAACCACCGACTGAACCGATAATCAACAACTTCCTGCGTCCTACAGTCTCGATCAGGAACATGATAAAGATAATAGTAACGCTCGTTTTAACCACACCGAAAATACCGGTGGTCAAGAACGAGGTATTAGTGCCCTGGATGCCGATACTTTTGAACACAGTAGGGCTATAATAGTTGATAGCGTTAATGCCGGAGCCGTTCTGCCAGAGGAACATCATGCCGCCGAGGAAGAAGCGCCATTGCACCTTGCGGCTCTTGAGCGCAGTGAATGGTTTCCAAAAACCAGGGCCGACTTCTTTGTTATAGCGATCGAGTTCCTGGTCAATGTAGCTGACCTCTTCGACGATATAAAGGTCATTAGCCGGCAGCTGCCTCACCCAGCATAGGTTCCTCATGGCTTCATCGCGGCGGCCCTTAGAGAATAGCCAACGAGGCGACTCCCTGATCCAGAAGGCACCGAAGAGCAGCATACCTGCGGGAATGAGTTGGACAGCAAAGGGAATGAGCCACTGCTTGTGGCTAGGAGCCATCGTCTCAGCCAACCCATAATTGATCCAGAAGCCGACAAGGCCGCCAATCTGCCAACCAAGTTCGTAGATACCAACGAGGCGGCCGCGAATAGCAGGAGGAGAGATCTCGGAGCAGTAGATCGGGACCATATTAGAGCAAGCGCCAACTCCAACACCAGCGAGAACACGGCCGCCGATAATCAGTCCCAGGCCACGCTCAGCATTAGCGCCAAGCATCATGCCGGCGCCAACCATAAAAACAAAGCTGAAAGCAATCAGGGAGTAACGTCGGCCAATAAAATAGGAGGTGATATAGGCAAATAAACTGCCAAAGAAAGCACCTGCTTGATAGACGGAGACAATGTTGGATTTGAGAAGAGCAAGATCATTGGGTTCGTAAGATGCAAAGTCGAATTCCTCGGTAAAGGATGGCAGCGCAATCGTGGTGCCGATAAAGGCGGAATCGTAGCCGATCATGCATGATGCGAAAGAGGCGATGGCAGCGCAAGTGTAAACGCGCCAATTGTAAACGATCTTTGGAGTCGGCCGGTCCTCGTTTACAGCGAAGATATTGTTGATAGAAATACCCATGATGATTGTCCCAGTGCTACAGCCAGCAGAAGGGGTCGATCGGGTTCGGTGTTGACAGCACAGTGAAGTTGTCTCCGGAGGATCTTGAAGATCTGGGTCGACTAAGCAAGGGCAAGAGAACAGCTTCAATATATACATCTGATCCAATGGGCTTGAACCAATTACAGCGACGATTGCGCTTGAAAGTTTATCCTATCCCTGTCGGTACTGTTCACTGGGGCGACTTAGGGCGTACTCTAACTTGGTGATGCTGCGGGGACATACTCAGGGTAGCACTAGAAAGGTCGAGATTCAGAGACCCCGCATACGCTGGGGTAATGCCAAGGGGGGTTTTTCGCTCTAACCGGAACTCGGGAAACATGTCCAATCGCCAATAGCGTGGATGGCTAAGAGTTTACCCCAGCCCTCTCGTATAGTGCGCTCAATTTCCGTATTGCGGTCTGGTTATCTAGTCTTAGATCAGATTCGGCTAGCCCCTCCCTGTCTTTTGCCTGCTTTTGGAAGTTCTGGGGTTGGAACTAGATTCTGGGGACCCCGCATTGAATTCAACTAGTGGGGTAAGTGATCATCCTCCCCCGTCTACTCTATTTCGATTTAAATACTCATTGTAAACTCGGGCGGCTGGTGATCATTGTCCGTGGGTAAGTATTGATCCCTGTATATCGACGATTCCTTGGATAAGTGGCAGGTGCTCATTAACTTAATATGCACATACTCAGAATAGGGGAAAGTTGGGTCTTGTATTACCTCAGATGAAAAGATGGCAAATTGGGATTGACCAAAAGAAGCAAGCAACTGCGAGTTAAGTTGATGGAAGAGTCGGTCAACTGAAATAAGGCTTGTGTTCGTCATGTGGCTTGAAGACTTCATCAAGGAATGAAAGGAACAATTTACAGACATGGCTCCCATCGCTCGTTGACATCTCAACGCGCGCAAATGGATGCGATTTCTACTCAATCGACCAACACTCGTTGGTCGCCTCTTGAAGTACAATGAATTTACAGCTATTCCCAGGCAAGCGACAAACGTAACAGCGGACAGCTTTATGTTGATTGTTTGGGGCAAGAAAAAACGAATGTGTGTTTGATAGTGAATGTGGAAAAAGGGAAAGGATCCGGTGTGGTCACCGCGCGCTTTGCTTAACGGGTGTATTGCACCATTGGCCCTGCTTTATCTGCTGGTTTAGCTATGGCAGTGGCTTGCAGAGTGTAATTTGTTGGCTTGCACTAGTGGTTGTTGGTGCTTGCCCGTCTTGGCGATGCAATTGTGAGCCTGGGCGTGAGCCAAGCCCTTTGAACAGGTCAAAGATCCAATGATCAGACGGATCATCGTGTCGTGGGACAGTAAAAGCTGGCTGCAGGAGATATTCAAAGAGCCAGCCATTGTAAAGGTTCAGGTAGCTTACAAAAAGGGGTGAAAGAATGACAGGATTCTGTTGGCTAGATATATCACTACTCTGCGTTCCCAGCACAAATAGTTCGGTACCCTGCCTTCGCCGAAGCCCGACCACAAGTACTTTGCATAGCTGAATTCAAGATTAAGACATTAATACTATATATATATGTATGTATATGGTATTCTATGAAACAAGGCCTATTAAACTAACCGGTATACCGAAGTGAAAACAGGCCCCGCTCAATGGAGCTAACTTAAATGTTGCCACTCTGAAAGTAAGGGTAGACAGACCAAGCACCATAGAACTGTGCCTCACCGCCGACTGCATCATCCTCAGGATGGACGTCAAAGAAACCAATTTCCTCAAACAGAGCGCCAGTGTCATCTTGGGCGATTGAAGACACATTCACCATGCGCAGACCAGATCCATAATTTGTCTGATATGACACCCCGCCAACGACATACTGATTATGATCGATGGCGCGAACAGGGCTCTTGTATACACTACGGAAGACGGGGTACTCAAGGTCTTGGATATCAACAATGTATGTCGTGGTGTGCTGGTCAGCTGCAGGACCAGTCTTTTCTTGCTCATCCAGCTCGTCGTCCAAGAGGAGGTACTTGTGATCCTCAGTCAGCCAACCCTGGTGGGTATAGGTGGCGCCGTTATATGTGATGCGCGACAGCTGGCGCGGAATAGTGCGGCGAGAGATGTCGACAATAGTGAGCGCATCTTCATTATAGTTGAAACAGATCTCACGACCCTGGAAAGCCTTCTGGGGACCCCGAGAACGTAGCCGTCCGAGGCGACACAGCCAGCATCTTGCGGCCGCTTTGGGTTCGAGACATCGATCATCCAGAGACCGGCGCGACACTTGAGATCGTAGGCTGTACCGACAGCGGCAATAAGGGCCGTTTCTTCGTTGGCGACGATGTTGTGGCTGTTGCCAAAAGCACTAAAGTGCGCCGCCAGGTCACTCCTTATGCTGAAGGTAGGAGGGTTCTTCTTATCGGTATTCAAGAATCTTGGTGAGGTCAAAGATCTGTAGACCATGGCCAGCTGCCTCAGAGCCAATGTAGGCGTAGTTGCCGATGACCTTGATGTCACGCCACGAAGAAGCGACTGTCTATGTTGGATGGCGACCGACATAGGTCAGGCTACCGTCGGGGTGAACCTCTGCAAAGGCCGTGCCGTCTGACTGTCCTAGAAGGGCAAACTCGCGGCCACTCGAGGCATGTGTCCAGCCTGACGGGGGAGATAAGTTAGCATAGGCTTAATTCACCATTTAACAGTAGCTCTGGAACATAACATACCCCAGACATCGTTACCGACGCGTGTACGGCTGCCCATATCCTGGTGGCGCAGGAAACCTAAGAGGTCGATCTTGTTACAAGAGTAACCCCCGGCCTTGCCGTCTGTACAAGGCGTGCCGGAACTGAGTACTTTGTAGCGATCTTTGTCGAAGACGCCAGCCGCCGCCTCACTCTCGTAGAGAGCCATCTTGCGCTGACGAAGCTCTCCCATGCCAATGGCATGAGGCGCACTTTTGGCACGGAGATAATCTTCACTTGGCCATGTTGATCCTCTGCGTCTGTGCGACGGCAGAGCCGGCGAGGGTGGCTAGTAGAACAGAGGCGATGCTGGCCTTCATATTGACAGATCGAGAAGGTTTCAAAGAGGCAGTGAGCGAGAAACTACAGAGCGAATATTGCAACGCTCAGAGGGACTCTTTATACTTGGTTTCAAGGTCAAAGCCAGGAGTTGGGAAACTATCGTCGATCCTTCCCCGGATTGGAAGCTAGGTATTTTGTCCTTGGCAGCTTATTCAATCAACGAGTTGTGCGGTATCGTCCTCTACTTGATCCGGGCCAAGTTAGTACTATGAATACCACTACTACCCTGGATATCCACAGTGACGATTGGAATCAAACATGCAGCATCACTGACCATTGAGATGTCAGATAGCCCCTGGAACGATGTACATCGTATCTACTCAGAGTTAGTAACTAAGGCAAAGGTCCCCCAGAATTATCGGGCCAAGTATAAAGATGTACAGGCACATAGATAGCCAAACTAGCTAGCTGGCACAGATAATCAATAAGACCACCAGTCATATTTCATGTTTTTCTAAAGGCTGTGCCAAGCCATCGTGTCGATTAAATACTAGATTCATCTTAAGCTTATTATAAATATCTCATGGATATATCACATAACCCACTAGCGATTTGGTGAGATGCCTATTTGGGATAAAAACCTGCTTCTCACCGTGCGACCTGCTATTTCAAGATAAAAGCGCGGTCTTGGCGCCAATCTTTATCTTTAATCCACGAGGCTCCCTAGTATAGTTTAATATTCTTCCTCTTGTTATATGAAAGAGTAACGCGATGGTACCTAAGCTGGCATTCCTAAGTTTTATTTAGAGGATATATAACTCTATCTCTTAGCATTTTATTACAGTACTATAAAGTCCTCCTACTAGCTATAAAATAGAAGTTAATATTTTATAGCTAATATTACTTATTTTCCTATTTTTTATATTTATTTTTTATTTTCTTTAAAAAACATAAAAAAAGGACTAGACCTTATTATCAACCCTCTATTTCCTCAATTGCTATTTGAATTATCTTTGTAGCTATTGTGGCTCTTCTCTGAATAGCCTCAGGTGACCTGTCATTCGGAACATGGAGGAAGATAACATCTCGAGACTGAGGCTTTAGGTATCCGCTTGCAAGAGACGACCAAAACTCAAAGTCGCAAAGGTATCCTCTAGCATTCCGTGAAATCTTGATATCACTTACTGGGCAGGCGATTGGCCTTTGAGTATAAATTCGCTTATGTCTTCATCGTACATGAAGGCGAGTTCATCCAAAAGGTCTCTTAGACCCGTGTCAACATGAGGGAGGGTTAAGTCCAGGACCTTGTAGGCAGCTTTGGGATATCTCCAGCCTTTGTTAATTTCATCCGCGTGTGACTTGGCAAGGGAAAGATTTCTATCACTGCAGATCTGGTCCAAGTAGCTCTTGAGAGGGATGGTATTTCCCCTCAACTCTCGGGCGAGGCTCAGGAATAGAGGAGAACCGCCTAGCTCAGTGACTATCTCCAGAGCGATGTTTCCATCGGGTTCTGTGAGTGTTGTAGCCCCTCGTCTCGAAGTAGAAGCCGGAGCTCCTCGTCCCCTTCTAATGGTTCTACATGGATTGTCTCTTTCATATACTTGGAGAATGCGATCAGCCCTTACACCGTCTCTGATGTTGTTTTCACCGGTTTTTAAAGGAGGGCGTGTGAATTAGGCGGGGAACAGTTGGTGATACCCTAAGCCGCCCTGCATCTAATTATCTAACCTTGAGCTTGTTATTTACTCAACCTCCACCTCCACCTTCCCGCCACCAACATTCCCGCTGAACCTCTTTGCCTCATACGCGAATACGCATACATACTGTGTCTAAACATGCTTGCCGAAAACCAGGCGGAGGGCTCATTTCTTCACTGGCCTCCAAGATTGGGTATGACGGTTTTGCACTTTATAGCCCACCAACTTCATGCACCACAATGCTCTTGTATGTCTCTTGCTGACGTGTTCATCAGGCAGGGCAACACCAACCCAAAATGGCTGACATCACAGTCAGACTCCACCACCTGGCCCATCCCATGGAGCGCTTAATGTCTATCGCGGGCACTCCAGGTGTGTCCATTGGTATAGTCACCAACGACAATCCGATACTCTATGACAATTATGGCTTTCGTGATGTTGGGAAGAATCTCCCTGTCACTGAAGATACAATCTTCCCTATTTGCTCTTTAACCAAAGCCATCACTGCTGCTGCCCTTGGCTTTATTGTGGATGAGAAAAAAGGTATCGTGGGACAGCCTTATCAAGGATGTCCTGCCGACTTTCCACTCCGTGGACCCTATTCTTCATAATCACACTACCATAACCGATATTCTTTGCCATCGTACCGGGATGGTTTGGGGTGATAATCTCATTCTTGGCACTGCAGGCAACGTTCTCAGGTCGGAACACGTCATGAAGTATATCAACAACAGGCCTCTCATACGTCCATTCCGTGCTCAGTTTGGATACAACAACCTCCATTACGAAATGGCTGGCTCTGTCATTGAACAAGTCAGTGGACAGTCCTACTTCGACTTTCTGCAGAGCCGCCTTCTGGATCCTTGGAATGGAAATGACCTCGTTCCAGACACCCTCAAGAGTGTCTACGGCGTAGCCGTATGCTACAACGCTCTCGAAAATGCTTCCACGGTCCCCATCAACTGCCTCAGGATGGGCGACGATGGGTACTGGGCCGCTAGCGGTGGGGCGCGTTCGTCAGTCAAAGACTTGGTCAGATTATACAGCGTCTATATGAAAGGTTTCAACTCCCAGTTCAGTGAGACTTCTGCCTCCAACGAGGGCTTGCCCCTCAAGCAGCTAAACCATATCATGTCTGGAAAGATTCCCTTTGACCAGCCATCGCACCATGAGGCCTCCTATGCATTTGGAGAAGAGTTCAGCTGCCAGGCCGCCTCGGACAGATCGGCATTAACGTAGCATTACTCCCCGAAGGTATGTCTATCATCGGTAAAGGGACCTCCAGTCTGGGTCTGTTCCATCAGGGAAGCCTTCCTGGCTCTCTTACCTTTGTGGGTCTTTTGCTCAAGATGGAGACAGTGTTCGTTGTTCTCACCAACTCCCTCGCTCTCAATGATGCAGCATACTGGATCGGTCAGCTACTAATTGAAGAGCTTGTCAATGTACCTTCAGAGCTCAGAACCAACTTTATTGGCCTGGCAGAAGCAGCTGTTGCTGATCAAGTGGTACCCCCGAGTGGTTGACAGACTTGGGGAGGGCAAAAAGGCTGGAACGTCACCAAAGCCACTGACAGAGTACGTCGGCACTTACTGGGATTACTTGCAAATATTCAAGATTGAAGTCAGGCTTCTCGAGGACAGGCTCTATTGGTTCATACAGGGTCTCGAAACAGAAAGGTTCAAATTGACGCACTATCATGAGGATACTGTCACGTGGGTTGAGCCTCGGGATGAACTGGCGAGCAGAGGTCCATGGGCTGGAAGCGACCAACACGCAACATTCTGGAAGGTGGAATTCGGGGTCAACGAATCTGGTAAGGTCGACAAGCTGATCTGGGTTCCTGACAGTTAGCTCCCACAGATAATTTACACAAAGTCATGAACGAGATTTGTCTGTAATGAGAATGATTCAGTCTAATATACATTGTCGCTCATAATGCCCACCTCTACTTCCTCTCCTACGGCTATAGTGTTAACATGAGATCATAAAACAAAGAACATGACTTTCAAGAAGGCGACGTTGGAGTATGGATAGAATCTGAACGGAAGCTTGATTATGGCAAAGGAAATGTAAGCTTGATAGAAACCCTCCTACCAATAGATATGCATAACAAATAGAAACAGAAAGGCCAATTCTACGGCAATCATCCATCTTGAGTACTCTACAACCTTACTTTACCAATTGAACTGTCGTCGAAGACTTCAAATTCCTTGAGCTGAAGCCAACACTGAGTTTGATATCACCATTCGGAACCACCCAGTCCTGGATAGTAACATCCCAATAACTCAGATCGCGACGTTTCAGGCTGAATGACACTTTCTTGGCCTCCCCAGGCTCAAGATGGACCTTCTTGAACCCGCGCAGCATCCGGACTGGGCTGTTGGCTGGGATGTTCTTCTTGGGTAAAGAAGCATACAGCTGAACGACTGTCGCGCCTGCAACCCGACCGGTGTTGGATATCTCGACGGAACATTTGACCACTGTTTCCCAAAGATGAGGGTTACCGCCTAGCGCCAGCGTAGTGTTAGAGGGGGATGCACGAGCGGTGATCTTGTTCGCTGAGGCGACGATGAGCTCGGAGGATAGATCAAAGGTAGTGTAGCTGAGACCATACCCAAACTCATAAACAGGCTCTAAGCCCTTGTTGTCGAAGTGTCGGTAGTCAACTAACAGTCCCTCAGTAAAGTCGCTTTGCCAATTTGAAGCATCTTCAGCAGCGGAACCAGTGATGTTGACGATCTTTGCGTTGTAGTCCTCCTCCTTCTTGGCGATGGTGTAAGGGAGTTTACCAGAAGGATTCACCTTTCCGGTTAAGACATCCATGATAGAGTTACCTGACTCCTGACCTGGATAATGCGCAGCGACTATGGCGCTCACATTCGGGTTTGTGGCCCAGGGCATGATATCAGGACCTCCGGAATGCGTGACCACGATGGTGCGACGGGGACACCGTGACGCGATACTGTTGACAACCTCGACTGAGTTATCATCAGCGACAAGAGTTTTACGATCAAAGCCCTCGGTGGCGAATGACTTCAAGAACACGATGCATACTTCAGGCCAAGGGTACAGACCAGGCATACTGCTGAGAATAGCAGTGTTGTTGGTGACGTACTGAAGTCGTTTGTCGTTTCCCTTCGCGTAAGACTTGAACGCATCCAAAGGACTGACAACATAACTAGGTCGACCGCTTCCAGAACCTCCACCAGAAATGAGAGTCCCGATATCGATGCCATCATGGTCGCTAAAGAGGGTACCAACGGAAGGATCAGCGGCATCATTGCCAAAGAGACCGATGTTGGTGATCGACTTGTTCAAAGGGAGGATAGAACCTTCATTCTTGAGCAAGACTGTTCCAGCAGCTGCGATCTCCCGGATGAGAGCAGAGTGGTTGCCGCGAACATCGCGACCAATGGGTGAGGGACCGGGATAAGTGTACTTGAAGCCGTTGTAGACGAGAGGTTGGGACGAAGGGTCAACGGAGGGATAGCTCCTGTCCTGACCAAGATAGAAGTACGGCGTCAGGATGCGACGCACCATTTCATCCAAGTCGGTCTCAGAAAGAGTATCGTTCTTGACAGAGTTGACAAGATTGTCACCCCAGTACGTCTCGACAAGGGGAAGTAGATTGACAGGTCCAGGTTGGTTCATGTCAAGACCTGCCTTGACGGGACTAAGTCCAGGCGGCGTCGCTAGAAAGTCCGACATGACATAACCTTCAAATCCTAGCTCTTTCTTAAGAAGATTGTTAATAAGATGCTTGTTCTCACAGCTGTAGGTCTCATTGACACGGTTATAACCGCACATGACTGATGCGACTCCAGCGTGAACGGCGTCAGCAAAAGGCCAGAGATACAGTTCGTGCATGGTGCGATCATCGATGTTGGAGGATACTGCGTCTACCATCTTGCCATTGATCATGGTGGGTTTTCGCTGCGTCTCTTGTTCATTGCCAACGAGATGTTTCGCTGTAGCTTGAACGCCCGTATCTTGGATTGCTCGGATTGTTTCATCCATCGCGATACCGGTAAGGTAGGGATCTGGCGAGAAACCTTCCCAGTTACGGCCACCGTAAGGACTCCTACCAAGAGCGCCAGCAACAGGTCTAATTCCTGGTCAGCGTAGAAGCTTCAGTGGCTGTAAAAGATCTTACCCAAGAATCACATGAGCACCCTTCGCTTTGAACTCCTCCGCCATAGCCTCTCCCCTCAGCGCCATCAACTGCCTATCCCAAGTCGCAGCAGTAGTGACACCTGAAGGAAAGACACTGACTAGATCTCCAAGACGAAATCCAATGGGGCCGTCTTGAATGCAGAGACCACCGAACCCAAGACGCTTGATGGGCGCGATGTACTCGATGCACGTTCCATCAAACGACCCTGTTACCATCAGGGACTTCTCCTTGAGTGTCATCTTGGAGATCAATGAGTCTGCTTTATCACGAGCGTTGAGCCATTGTGAGGGGTCGATTGCTGGGCCATGTCAGCATACCTTGGTTGAGGTCCTGAGAGCAAACTAACCTGAAGATGCTTGGGACTCTGCCACGATGGGCAAGACCAATGATAGGAAAGACGCCAAACTAAGTCGATACATCTTGAGTATAATTATTCAGTCTCCAGGATGTTGCTTTCGCTTCACTGCCCTGTTTGCTTGCTTCTCAATCTTATATACACTCTTAGTCTCTTACTGTCATCCACTCTGGTACAAATTGAGCACCCTATCCTATTCTCGCCGAGTTCCGCACAGCCCCCAAAAGAGGCCGAAATGAATCGTAACATGCCAAGAACAGCCCAATCCTTCATCTCTTCAGCTCCCTTGGCCCCAACCTAATCTGTATAAAAATTAGGCGCAAGAGTCCAGACTTATATCCATCTGAGGGCTGATCTTACGATTTATCGTTGCATATGATGACTTCAGCTGACAAGGGGGTGTTCCGATTTCTGTCAAAATGCGACATGTCGATTGTGTACCTAGATTACTGCTACCCTACCAAAAGTACTCGTCAAATCTCTCCTGCACATCCAGGGCTATGCCTTTCAGGAGCTCTGCTGCCCTTCCCTTTGGCACTGAGACTTGTACCTGGTAGCCCAGTTTCTTCCCATCGCCGCCATTACTCCCCATATTTGACTTGTAGATCATGCACCAATTTCGTACCGGTAAGGCCTCCACTTCTAGAGGCTGGCAGAACATCTCCTGCTGCTTTCCAAAGTTTATCTCCTCCATAGAAACTTTAGTCCAATCATCTACATACAGAGTATCAGGGTCAAATGAAGGCGTCAGATCCATCAATCCATTCACAGCTTGGATAGACTGAATCCACTCATCGCCTTTGGCCAGCTTCTCTGGCGTCAGGCCATTGACTCCTTGACGAACTGCCAGTGCCACTTCACTCAAGTTCTTAGACGCTGGCAGATACGGCGTATCAACAGCTGTGATACAGTTACCAAAATACTCCCCCGCCATAATTCTCGTCTTGCGCGCATCTACTATAGTAACAATCCGCGTAACGCGCGGATACGACGTGAGCCCATTATAAACGAAACGGTTCAAGGCTTTCAGAAGATAAGCTTTGAAAGCGTCTTGACTTGAGCATGTCGCCGGATGTAGCCGAGCCCGCGCTTTCCCAACAAGGATGCTGAGATCTTCTGCTGCGACATCAAATCTTGCATATTCCAGGGTTTTGAACACGATAGTGTGAACCAGTGGGGCATAGGCTTTGATCTTGCTTATCAAGTTGGGAGAGAATTGCTGGGAGCGGCGGGGAAGACGTCGGGGTATGTCCTTGCCTGATACCACTTTCAAAGGAGACTTGAAACGAATCCTCTCAGTGACGCGGGGAGATATCGATGTTGTCTCTTGAGAATAAATATGATGCCATGTTTTTAGAAGGTGGTATAGAGAGAAGGCATCACCAAGCACATGACAGAAGCTCACCCCCAAAACTGTTTGAGAAGTATTTGGTAGGTATGTAACAGTGATCTGGAGCAAAGGAGCTTCTCCATTCAGGACTTTCTTGGTCCTGATGCGATCAATGAAGCTCTTCCAGGCTGAAGGATGGAACGCCCCTTCATGATTTGTCTGCCAGCATAGGGGGACGGGGTGGTAGAGGTGCAGGGAGAGCTCTCCGTGAGTGGCCGCAGAGGGGCTTCTGAAGCGCCCGAATACAGGCGGGTAAAATGACAGGGTCTTTGAAAGTGAATTGCACAGTTCATCCTTATCCAAGGTACCGTTAATGACTAGGACAACATCAACTGGCATGAAGTAGGTGTCAAGGAAGCTGAGTGGAAAGACTCTATCGCCACTCCCCTGATCATCATGGTGAAGATCAATACGCTGTGCCATAATGAAACAAAATTGGCAATACTTTCAACAATAATCACGACTAATAACACTGAAGACCAAACATTAAATGACTCCCAGGTAGATCATTTGGTTGCAGACACCCGTCTGAGCCCCTCGGCCAGTTTCTGCAGAAACTCGCCGTTCAGCCCCCAAATCCCACCAACAAACGCCCCGATCACCAATACCAGAATAGTAAACTTGACGAACCCACTAGCAGTCAACCAAACATTCGCGATCTCCATACCATAATTCCTTACAGCCGCTCTGAAAGGGGTCGTCCCAAAGAAGCAAATATTCATCACAAACGCACTCCTCTTCCGCTCCTTCAGCCTCCTAGCCCGCATCTTATCCACATACTCCCTTAGCATACCCGCCCTCTTCTCAACGGGAGTGCCCGGGAAGCGCATGATAGTTCTACTAAGATCCACAGCATCTTCCATGGCGCATGCAGCTCCTTTTCCCAAGAATGGTGCCATACTAGGAAATATTAGCACCGAAGGATTCTAGAAGTGTTTCGACAACTTACTTGAATGTGGCATCACCGACTAGAGTCACATTACCCGAGTCCCACGGTTCACTAACGCCTACCATGCGGAAGACGTTAGCGTAGGCGGAGTCCGTGACGATGAGCTCCACTAGGGCTTTAATGGAGGGATGGGTTGGGTGGGTGTTGACGCGGGAGATGCACTCGGCTTTGAGTTCATGGGGTGTCATCTCAGCCGGTGATTTTGACTGATCGGCGAAATCTTTGAGGCGGCTGCCGAAACCTACCATAACGTATGACGTTTCTGGGTCGATGTGCTCGGGATCGAGACCCTTGGCGTAAGGCTGCTCGGGGTTTTGCCATGTCATGATGGTGATTTCCTGGCCGTTGGGATAAACAACCTTGTTCATCAGTGTTACTCCATAGGAGAAAGTGCATGAGACTTACCAGACTTCCTGTCTTGTAGGGGATCATACTTTCTACCTCCCTGGAGTAGGGGACTTTGAAGTAGATGATGACCAAATCTGTCTGAACTGTTTGTATGCTTGGTAGCAGGGTACGTCGAACTCGTGAAGTAATACCATCAGCTCCGACAATTAGGTCACAGACATGAATACTTCCATCCGCAAAATTGGCTTTGATCGTTCCATCCTTCATCTCCTCATAATCCGTAAACTTCTTCCCAGTCGTCAACCATTTTTCCGACTCATGGAGAAGCCCCTTCCTCAACCTGATACGTGAAACTGCTGCTGTCTTTCGGAACTCCTCGGGTAGGTAGGTGTAGAAAACATGCCCGTCAGGTCGCATGAAACACGAGTGATAGTAACCCTCCTTTGGCGTCTTGGCCACGCTAGGGAGGACCTTGGCCCATGTCTCGGGTGGCAGATGGGTCTTCAGAAGGTTGAGGATCTCGAGACTTAGCTGGATGCGGTATCCGGAGAGGCTGTCCTCGTTTTCGTAGCGTTCAAAAACGTGCGCATCGATCCCTGGGGCGGGGGAGAGTAATTGGCCGAGCAGAAGACCAGCAATACCACCGCCAATGACGGCTATGCGAATGGGCTTGGTTTGGTCGTTCATGACGAATAATTAGATAGCTTTCTTTCTAAGTCGTTTATGTATACGTAATTTCCTTTTCATTGCTTCTGTATTTGAGCTACATATATACGGTTTTCACTGTGTGCTTCTAACTAGTCCTTAGGCAACCCAAATTCGCCTCGGTGAGTTTCCAGTGCATTTTAGTGCTATCACGCCACCCTCTTGCGAACACCAACCAAATATTCCCCCGAGGCGATGTACAGCACACTATGATGCCGATACTCAATCTTCTGATCTGGTACGATTGAGAGGTCGAATCGTCGCAACAGAACAGCTAGGATGAGCCGGACTTCCTTCAACGCGAAACTGCTCCACTTAGCACCCCATCTGAGAAGTGACTGGATGGGTGATCTTACTGTTTGCCAATGCAGACTCGCGAGCCTGCTGAGAACGGATACCAATTCTTCTCGGAAGTCTTTTCGCCTGCGTGGCCGGATATCCATCTCTCGGGAATAAACTTGTCAGCGTCGGGATAGACGCGAGAGTCTCGGTGGAGAGCTGTTGTATCTGCTGTGACGAGTGTCTAATTCTGTCAGTCGTGTAATTGTTGACAGGATGTGAGTGACTTACACCAGCGGGAAGAATATAATCTCCAACCGTCACAGACTCCAAAGTCTGTCGCGCAAAGCCTTTCAATTGACATTAGTTGGCACGATGCTTGAAAGGGAAAAATAACTCACCGCCAGCTGCAGGAGGAAGCATGCGAAGTGTCTCGTGGATGACTGCATTCAGATATGGCAAGTTGTGAGTATTCTCGTCGACAATCGGGTCGCTCGTTGATGCGATAAGCTCATCCAGCTCTTTCTTCAGTGCCTGGTGAGCAGCCGGATTCTCTAGAAGCTTCATCAGGCAGAAAGTCGCGGTCACAGCAGATGTGTCGCTGCCCGCTAATCTTTGTAGACACGTCAGCTATTTCCGTGCTTGCAAGGTAATCTGTCACTTACAAGAATACAAACATCTCCGCTTTGATGTCTTCCATACTCAACTTATCGGGATTTTCAGCTGAGGCCTCAAGAAGCATGTCAAGAAGGTCCCTCCTCTCGCTTTTCTTTTCACTGTGAAGTCTCTTGTCGATGATGCCTTGGACAATTGCATCAAGCTGCTCGTCTCGAGGCTTACCAAATAGACTCAAGAGAGGCACAGTTTGGTACAAGGCTGCTTTCTTCATGTAGTTTGTGATCCTCGTCTTCAGTGGGTGATGTCCTTGCCGCACGAGTCCGAAGGAGCCGCCAAAAGAGCACTCGGCCATGATGTCCTGTATCAGTCAGTTGTCGCGACTCGTGCTTACAAATTGGTTGTATTTACTGAAGCGAGACTGCTCAGCAGGTCGTAGATGTTGACAGTCGCTGTTCCTCCGCCAGCAGCGCAGCGCTCTTCCAGCACATCCTCCAGAACCTGCACACAATCGTGCATCAGCGGCTCCAGGGCTTTGAGGTAGCTCATGGAGAATCCATTCGAGAGCAGTCTTCGCTGAAACATGGTTAGCAGATATGCGCTATTTTTCACTGATTTCTCACTCTAATGCGATACTTGGCCTTATCCCTCTCCGTAAACAACGTCGCGACGTGCGGGTTCTGGCGATACTTCTCATAAAGAGGACTTTTATGCAAATCCCATTCCACGAGAACTCGATGGACCGACACTGGATCAGACACCAATACCAAATTCGGCGCTGTAACAGTGAGTAAAATTATACGGACAATTCATTGCGGTAGACTTACTGACTCGCACGACATCACCATATTGACGATGAAGATCCTGTGCAAGAAAAGGAGCAGTGCCCTTCAAGAATGCCAAACGCCATGGCAGCGGCGACAGTTTATTCCAGAACGGCCCTGGAACTTTAGACAGGGGACCAGTAAACCCTAAAATTAGCGCCTTTAGTACCCGTCGCAGCAGCTCCAGGCCTACGACGAATAGCGCTAACGTGGTAAGTGAGTACGGCAAGTTCAGCATCATGACATGATTTGAACGACTCAGATTCATTGTAAAGCATATTACTTTGTCTACTTTATACGCTGTATCAATAACTCTGCCACTGGCGTATGCGTCAAGTCCTAATAAACGCGCCGAGAATGCGTGAAATGCC
Organism: Fusarium hostae; assembly: GCA_002234235.1. Lineage (NCBI taxonomy): Eukaryota > Fungi > Ascomycota > Sordariomycetes > Hypocreales > Nectriaceae > Fusarium > Fusarium hostae. Next base: position 42,300 of record NJCR01001011.1, read on the forward strand.
CCGAGCCAACACCTCAGGTGATATATCACCCGAATCGCACCACTAAATCACTCCCCCAGGCCTGAATCCTACGACGTGATAATGCGAGTCGTAGAGAACCTCAACAATGGCGGAAGAAGAGTCAAGCGCGCAGAGTCGCGCCGCTAGCAGAACTATGGAAGGCTATAGGCTTCACCTCTCTGTTATTGGGTATGTGCTACGCCGAGAGGCTCTGGGCTGATGCTGACTGCTACAGATTAACGTTCGGCCTCTTCCTGTCTGCGCTGGAAACGACGATTGTGTCAACGACGTTAGACACCATCGCGAAGCATTTCGACGATGAGCGCGAGTACTCGTGGATAGTCACTGCGTATATGGTCACTTTTAATGGTAAGAATTCTCACTCACTCTCTAATATCGTTATCTGATCATCCACCAGGCTTCTTGCTTCTCCACGCCAGGCTCAGCGATGTCTTTGGCCGCTTCATCGTCTTCTATGCCTGTCTCGCCATTTTCGCGCTATTCTCTGGCGTTTGCGGAGCAGCACAGTCCATGACTCAATTGCACGTATCTATTCCCAAACCTATTCATTCTCGGTGGCTGGCTAACCAGCGACAGAATTGTTTTCCGCGCTTTACAGGGCATCGGTGCCTCTGGTCTTTTCTCACTGACTATGGTGATCGTGCCCGACATCACGCCTGATCGCTGGTTAGGCTTGTACTCTGGTGTCGTGAGCTCGGTCTTTGCGTTCTCTAGTGTTTTGGGGCCGGTGCTGGGCGGTGTTCTGGCGCAGCATTCGACGTGGAGATGGGTGTTTTTACTCAAGTATGCGAAACGCATGATCGCGCGGGTTCTCAAGGCTAACTAGATCTCAGCTTACCAGGTGCAGCAGTATGCGCTTTTCTACTTCTTCCATCGCTGAAATGGAAGAACAGCTCCAAATCTTTGAGAAGTGGTTGGAGAGAGATTGACGTACCCGGCGCGTTGCTCTTCTTGGCTGCCACGATTCTTCTCATCTACGCTCTGCAGAGTGCTTCGACCGTTGGCGGCGGCAATGGCTGGTCAAGCCCGACCATTATCGGCTGTCTGATAGGCTCTGGGGTGTCACTGATTATGTTCATTGCGTATGAATTGGTGCTCCCACGATACTCGTCAATTGCTCCATTCTTCCCTCTTCCGCTACTTCTGCAGCCAGATATTGCGCTTCTCATGATGTTTGTAACCACAATTGGTCTTTTTTTTATGCCGGCTGACCTCTCTAGATCTGCTTTCTTCATGGGTAGCTCGTTCTACTCTACCATTATCCAACTACCTCAGCGTCTACAGCACGTCAATGACAAGTCTCCTACAGCAGCAGGAGTCCTTCTCCTGCCAGTGCTACTCCCATCAGCTGGGTTCTCTGCGCTATCTGGTGGTCTTTATCGCAAATTTCCGGGAGCAACGCCTCTGCTTCTTTTCTGTGGTGGAGTTCTCCAAGTTATTGGCGTAGGGCTGCTATGTACTCTGCCAACTGGGCCATCTGTCTCTAACAGTCAATATGGGTTTGAAGTCATGACAGGCATTGGCTTCGGGCTCATGCTGCCTTCATTCATGATTCTAGCACGAGATTGGGCCTCGGAGGAGCAGTACGGTAAGGTTCTGGAGCCGGTCAACGGTTCTTTTCGCTAATGTGCATCTCAGCTACCGCCATGGGCCTTGTGAATACGTTCAGAACATTGGGCGGCTGCGTCTCAATTGCGGTCTGTGGCGCAATTCTCAACCGAGAACTGGATAAAACATCCAAGCTCTTAGATATTCGTTCATCGTACGGAGATATCTACAACAAACAATTCTTTGTCATGGCCATCCTGTCAATACCATCTGCGCTGGCTGCTGGTATCATTTTGATAAGACAGTATACCAAGAAAGGTGTTTTCAGTCTAGCACCTGGCTCAAGCACTGTTAGCAGTTAGAGGTGCGTGTGGGCTCTCTCTGTGGTAATATTGATTGGCCTCGGCGGGTTTCATATCCCACTTTTATACTCGCCGAGCCGAGTTTTGTACCATGCATATTTAATAAGACTCATTCTTAATTGCTTTTAGACGTAAATTTCAGATTAATCTTCATCCAACATGCGAATTCTTTGTCTCCATGGTGCTGGAACCAACTCCGAGGTAAGCACCTCCGGGTAGGAGCCTGTTGACAATGGCTAATCAGCATGAGTAGATCTTTCGAATCCAGCTTGGTATGAAGCCAAGTCTCGCACTGCACATTCGGAGCTAATACTTACAGGCCCCGTTATTCACCATCTGCTCCAAGATGACCCAACCCTTTCTTTTGAGTTTTACGATGCAGAAGTAGAATGCCCTCCTGCTCAAGGTATGACCTCGCCCCAATCGCATCAACCCTACTGTACTCACATAGAAGATAGGCATCGAGGCATTATCTGAAGGCCCCTTTTACGAATGGTACTCCTGGGATCATCTACAGAAAATCCCACCAGCAGAAACAGCCACCAACGCGATCGACAATGTCCTCGACATAATAGCTGAAGAAGGCCCTTTCGACGGAGTCGTGGGCTTCTCCCAAGGCGCAGCCATAACAGCATCCGTGCTCGCACACTACTCCAAGCGAAACCCACACCAGCCCCAGACTAATCTGTTCAAGTTTGCAATGTTTATCTGCGGTTCTAAACCTTTTACATACGACGGCATGAATCGTATAGATCAGTGCGGAAAGCCTGTTGTTCAGATACCTACGGCGCATGTAGTGGGCAAGAAGGATCAATGGTATAAAGAGAGCTTGGGGTTGTTTGCGCTGTGTGATGGTCATTCTGCTAAGATTTATGATCATGGGCAGGGACATTCGTTGCCTGTTAATTCTCAGACGACGGGGGTTGTGTCACAGATGTTCAAGAATTTGAGTGCGAAGGGGAATTTTGCTTGTTAATAGATCTTCTCAGTTTGATTAGAAGTATAATTGCATTACCATATGACCTGGAGCCTGAGTCCGTTAGTTAAGAATCGATGTGAAGGCTCTCGGATCAACGGAAGCATGACATCATCGGGTCACTGTCAGTTATCAATAATTGCTAGTATGAGAAGCTTATAGTTTCTCTAGTACTATGTCAACTCAGACTATTCAGTAAACTGCGTCAAAAGAACCTTGATCGTCCAATAAAGCCATCCAATAGGTGAAGAAACAGACGAGGATCTGACAGATACGCTAGTGAACCCACTCACAGCTATGTTCGATGAGATTGTTGGTTAGCGCATAGCTTTTTTTTATTTGGCTTTCATGATAGTAATTTGCAATTGAGGATTGAATGGTAGAGCACAAGTGTTTGCCACTCTTACAGGACTCACCTTTCGGGCATTCTATTATTACGTGTCAATGTGAAGATCTCGGCGGACCTGAGCGTGCACCATTATCTGATTTCAGGAGTGCATACCCTATAGCTCCCTATGTGTAATTTTCCATATATTTCCTGAATCTCCATAAGTTTGCGTAATTCTCCTAGCGTCTTTCTTAGTTTTCCGAACTTTACTTCCCCTGCATGCAATATTTTTGCTAGCCTGGAACATCAATCGCTGATAGGTCAATCTACGGTTATGGCCAGGGTCTCAGGGTCTCTCGTTCCCTCAACATGGTTCATCGCCGAATTCTGTCATACGGAGTACCAAGGCATGCTATTAAATCTCGTATGCAGCGCATGTAATGCCGATCTTCAGCACGACACTGCCATGTAACGCTGTTGCACATTCGTCGAGTGTGCCAGCTAAAAACACCCTTAAACGATCACCATAGACTTACCCCTGTTATAAAAAAGTTTAATCACGTACCGAGCGGTCGAAAAGACTAGGTACTGAATCATGCAAAATTGACTTGCACGGATGTTAGAAAAAGGTAAATAGCTCCTGGCAGGCCTCAGTAATTAATATATCTCAACCTTATCACCATCTTACATCTTTAGTCCCAAGATCCGTTACACAGACTCTCAGCATGCAGTCTTGGTCACATCTAGCAGCTGATGCTTGCCAACATAGTGTCGGGTGTAAGCACCAAACTTGACCCTAAGGCGGAAAAGTCTTGTGAGTATACTGCTCCTTGGCAGACGCTCCCTGAACTTCCTCCCATGCCCAAGGCAAACTTTAAAGGAACAGCACCAATTGGTGGCATTGATCTTTGGTACGCGACATTCGGCGCGCCACTTGAGGAGAGCAAGGCTAAAGGCCTCAATCCTGTTATTTTCCTCCACGGTGGCTTTGCCAACAGTGATTACTGGGCCAACCAGATCAACCACCTCAAGGATCACCAATATACATTGATCACAATCGACTCTTGAGCTCAGGGTCGTTCTTCAGATGATACCAGCCGCCCCTTGACCTATGATCTCATGACCGAAGATGTAATTGGCTTGATGGACCATCTGGGAATCGAGAAATTCTCAACTGTTGGTTGGCCCGATGGATCGTGCATTTCTTTTGACCTCGCCATGAACTTCACCTCTCGCCTCGACTGCTCCTTTGCTTTTGGTGGAACTTACAGTCCTGAGAACATCAACGCTACTGCTGCAGAGAGCCCTGTGTTCTTGAAGTATATGAAGAGAGTTCAGGAGGAGTATGAGAAGAACTCGCCGTCAAAGGGCACATTCCACGAGTTTGAGGAGAGAATGAACACAATGTGGGGAAGTCTGCCAGACTGGGATGTAAAGTCTTTTGCCACGATTCCTAGACGATACTCTGATCCTAATGCTCCCATTATGTGGATTGTTGATGGTGACTCTGAGGAGGCTGTCACTCGCTCCACTCCTGGTGAGATTCATAGCTGGGTAAGTTAACCTTTACTCAGTTCTCTTCTGTTGCTAATAGTATGTCAGATCTGGGGTTCTGACCTCGTTATCCTTCCTGGAGTCAGCCATTTCGCGTGGGTCAAGCCATCCGAATTTCCATGCAAGATCAACTAACCTTGCATAGGTTCATGCAAGACCCAAAGACTTTCAGCATCATGCTGGAGCGTTTCCTCGAGATCCCTCGATTCCCGGGCGAGTTATGAAGTACTAACCAGCCTGAATAGTCCGTGGTCTGGCTTAGCACAATGGCCTGCTACGAGGCAAAGAGATGATAGGCCCAAAATCATTCATTCAGTTATACATCGAGCTGATAGTTGTTAAAATAGTGATTGTAATCAACCTATCCACTTCTTGACAGTTTCTCCAGCCCAATCACCAATAGCTCTCTTCTCTGTCCAGGCCCACTTCCCAATAGTGATAGAAGCTAAAGGCACCAGTCCCAGAGTGAACAATCCAACAAGCCATAGATCCCAGTTCTTAGCCTTGAACTTTGACATGCGCATATCAGCTGTCTGCAGATGCATCGGTCGAAACTCCTTCTTGCCATTAAAGCGTCCTTCAGTATCATACATGACTTCTTCAATGAGATCAGCACCGAGTTCCTTACGGCGTGAGGCGGCTCTGGCGATGCGTTGCATGCGCACGCAGTTTCGATGATATGAACCATCTTTGTCTTCGGATAGCAACTTGATCTTCTGGTAGACCTCTTCGGGGGTGAAGCGGAATTTGTCAAGAGCTTCAGAGGTTCCACTTGCGACGAGACGTGGAACGTTGGAAATCTGGTCGAAGAAGAAGCCCATTGCCAGCATTGGCTTCCCATGGTACAGGCCCTCGTTGGCGCTGGAGCCACCACCGTGGGTCAGGTATATGGCTGTGTGATCATGGTCCAGGATGGCACGTTGAGGGGCAAAGGTTGTGATAAGGAATGATGGGTGTTCGCCCTTGAACAAGGATGCAAAGGTAAAGGATTTACCGCCTTTGTCAGTGAATTGATGACTAACATCAATATCTCGACGTGCAGCCTCGGAGATGGACCAAATGACTCCATCAATGAGACCCTGATCCATCGCAGCGATGAGTCCTTGAGTGAGCTTCGACGCATGGTCGTTGGACAGGATGATGTGAGTACCAAGAGCCAAGTATAAAGTCTTTTTATGTTTCTCTAAGAAAGACTCATACGGCTCTGAGAGGGGAGGGTAGGTATCAGCCAGGATGGGGCCAACAACCTGAACCAGCGGAGGAATATCCTTGGGCACCTCCAGGCCAAAGAAAGAGTTGATCAAGACTAGATAGTTAGGCTTGCTTGGAGTTGGCAGTTTGTGGTTCACTCCAGCATCCTGTCTCATCTTCTTGGTCCACTTGACCCATCTGATGATCGAAGGCAACGCTTTGTAGATAACAAGCTCATTCCGGAAACGCAGCCACATCGAAGCGTTCTCAGAAGTCAATGTGCCTTCAATTTGAAACCCTGGTTGACCAGGTATGTAAGAGCAAGGACACATCAAAGCCGGCATCTGAGGATACACCATAGCCATAGGAATATTGTACTGGTACAGAATATCCTTGACAGCATCAACGAAGAAATCAGCAACCATCATATCAGGTCGTGTAGCAGGATCATCAACAATGCGCTTCAGATGCTGATACGTCTGAGTCCAGTACGAGTCAAACAGGTACTTGGAGTCCATGACACCAGCGAAGCCCTTTGAGGCGTCCCATTCTCGCATGCGGAGATAATGGGCTTCGAGGTCTTCATGTGAAGGACCGGGACCCATGAGGTGAAGCTGACTGATGTACTTGTAGCCTTTGGTCCATGACTCTTGACCTTCAAGAGTCGCAAAGTCAACAACGTGGCCTCTCTGAGCAAGAACCTTTCCTAACTCCAATACTGGGGCTGTAGACAAAATGTTAGCGCTGAGAAGCTAAAGTCTGGCGACGGGGTCTTACCAGCGTGAGTGTAGCCGCCCACAGTAACGACCATCAAAATCTTACGAGGTGGATTCGAAGGAGCCATGATTGCGGTAGCGATCACAGCCTCAAAGAGCGACGTGAGGACTTGAGTGAATAAACTACAGGCAACAATGCTAAAGGCTAATTGAGCTGATATCGGCGAGATGGCGATGTAGATCGGGGGAAATAGGAAAGAAATGAAACTCGCCGAGCGGGAGATCAGCTCCATTAAATTATCCGAGATCCCTGCCAAGAATCCTTCGGACCAACGACTTTCTCAATTGAGCTTGTGAGACTGTTGGATCGAACGATTGATGCTTCGGAAGTGGCCAGCCAATCAGAATACACCATCAAACCATTCATGAGCATCTTATCGATATTGTGAATATGGTGTAAGTGAAGAGTCAAGTTGATATAGAAAAGCTCAATACCCAGCATATTTCACATTAGATTAGTTAAACTATCGTGTGCCGAATTATTCATCATATTATTAACTTGTCCTTATTCAACATGAACGGAAACGGAACAAACGGTACCAATGGCCATACCAATGGTCACAATGGCACAAACGGCAAAGTGAACGGATCTCACAAGCCTACAGTTGATCCAACCATGCCAATTGCCATCACTGGTATCAGCACGAGATTCCCAGGTGGTGCTGATACACCTGAAGCTCTTTGGAAGATGATCTCCAAGGGTAAAAGTGCCTGGTCAAAAGTTCCTGAAGATAGGTTCGCTTTGGATGCTTTTTATCATCCTGACCCAGACCGAAATGGGGCGGTATGCTTATTGATATGTTTGGGAGTTATATGTGCTGATTTGTGCAGATGAATGTTGTTGGTGGACATTTCTTGGATGAAGATATTGCTTGCTTTGATGCGCCTTTCTTTGGCATCAGCCGGAATGAAGCCAAGGTAAACCCACTCGCTAGCAGCAATGCACATCACTGACGACCTTAGGCCATGGATCCTCAACAAAGACTCCAGCTAGAGTCAGCCTACGAAGCTCTCGAGAATGGTCAGTCCCTCCCTCATGCCATCAACATAACTAACATCCACAGCTGGCATATCAATCGACCAAGCCTCCGGGACAAAAACATCCGTCCACATCGGCGTCTTCAACAAAGACTACGCCGACATAATGTGTCGCGACCCCGAAACCGGCCCCCTCTACCAAGCAACCGGCAACGGCCAATCCATCCTCTCCAACCGAATCTCCTACTTCTTCAACCTCAAAGGCCCCAGTGTGACCGTCGACACAGCCTGTTCCTCCTCCCTCGTCGGTCTTCACCTCGCCGTCCAAGGCTTACGAATGGGTGAAGCCGAACAAGCCGTCGTAGGCGGAACAAACCTCATCTTCAGCCCTGATATCATGGTCGCTATGAGTTTACTAGGCTTTCTTTCGCCGGATGGAAGGTCTTATGCTTTTGACCATAGGGCGAAGGGTTATGCGAGGGGTGAAGGTATTGCGACGCTTGTTCTTAAACCGTTGGATAAAGCTGTGAGGGATGGAGATCCTATCCGCGCTGTTATTCGTGGAACAGGCGTTAATTCCGATGGGCGAACAGCGGGTATCACGCTCCCAAATGGTGATGCGCAGGCCGAGCTCATTCGTAAGGTTTACGCCAACGCTGGTCTTGATCCTGCTGAGACGGGATACTTTGAAGCGCACGGTACGGGTACACAGGCTGGAGATCCCATGGAAGCTGGTGCTATTCATCGCGTGTTCACAGCTGATCGTCAGCGCTCGTCGCCGTTGTATCTTGGGTCTATCAAGACGAATATTGGGCATTTGGAGGGTGCGAGTGGACTTGCTGGTGTTGTCAAGGCGGTTCTGTGTCTTGAGAAGGGACAGATTCCGCCGAATATGAACTTTGAGAAGCCGAATGAACGGCTTGATCTGGAGGCATGGAACATCAAGGCTAGTGACACTATAACCATTGATAGAAATTTGACTGACTTTAATAGGTTCCCACGGAGCTTACACAATGGCCAGCAGGCGTCCCCCGCCGAGCGTCAGTCAACAGTTTCGGCTATGGTGGTACAAATGCGCACGTCATTCTGGACGGCTACGATGCATCGCAACATGAAGTCAAGACGACTGACTCAGACATCGACCGAAGAGTCTTTGTATTCTCAGCAGGTCATCAAGAAGCTGCGCCCTCACTCTTCGTTCGCATGGCATCTTACCTCCGCGACATCCCCACCGAGAAACACGCCCGTGTTCTTCAGCAACTCGCCTACACTCTTTCCCAACGCCGTTCTCAATTGTCTTACCGAATTGCTATCTCAGCTAGTTCTGTAAATGAGCTCATCGACACTTTTGAGTGCGGAAAGCTCAGCCTCGTTAAGTCGCAAAGGGTCTCGCGTCTTGGTCTCGTCTTCACAGGCCAAGGCGCACAGACTGCGCAAATGGGCGTTGGACTCATGCATCAATACGGCCTTTTCGCTCATAGCCTTCGCCGCGCTGGAGTTACTCTCAAGAACATCGGCTGTACCTGGGATCTCGTTGAAGAACTTTTCAAAGATACTGAGAGCAGTCTTGTCAATGAGCCTCTGTACAGTCAACCTCTTTGCACGGCCGTGCAGATTGCGCTAGTTGACTTGCTTCGATCATGGGATGTGCAACCTACTGCTGTTACGGGTCACTCGAGTGGTGAGATCGCTGCCGCGTACGCTGCTGGTGCTCTGTCGCATGAAGCCGCTATGATTGCGGCCTACTACCGTGGTGTCGCATCGTCTCAATTGGCAGCTGACTCTAGTGCCAATGGAAGCATGGCTGCTGTTGGTCTATCGCCGGAAGAGGCACAAGGGTATTTGGACAAATTGACGAGTGGTAAGCTGGTGATTGCTTGCTACAATGCACCTTACAATGTTACACTCTCTGGAGATGTTCCCGCCCTCGACGAGCTTGAGTCACTTCTGCAAGACACTGGTGTCTTCTTCCGTCGTCTCAAAGTTCCTGTCGCATACCACTCCCATCACATGCAACAAATCGCCGACGTCTACCGCAAGTCTCTCCAATCTCTTCCCAAGCAAACTGTCTCCAGCGCCTCAGACATACAGTTCTACTCATCCGTCACCGGTACATTGACGCCCATCTCTGAACTCGACGCTGAGTACTGGGTCCGAAACATGACGTCACCAGTTCAATTCACTTCTTCATTGAAGAGTATGTGTCTCGGTCTCAAGCCAGATGGCAAGCGTCTTACTCGCGGTAACAAGATGAATGTGCAGATGCTGGTTGAAGTCGGTCCTCACTCCGCCCTTGCGGGTCCCATCAAGAGCATCCTCAAAGATCCCTCGTTCAGCAGCAAGGCCCAGCTGCCTTATACTTCTTGTCTTGTCCGCAAGGAAGACGCCGTGAGTGCTATACAAAAGGCTGCTGGCGACCTCTTCATGAACGGATATTCCGTCAGTCTTGCGTGCATCAATGAGCCAATTGACGGTCCTTGTCCCCGCGTGCTCCCCGATCTGCCACCATATCCGTGGAACCACTCCCAGCGATATTGGCACGAGTCTCGAATCAGCAAGACCTACCGTCTGCGAAACCAACCTCGCAAAGATCTCATCGGGGCGCCAGTATCTGATTGGAACTCAACTGAACCCCGCTGGCGAGGCTTCATTCGTCTTTCTGAACTCCCTTGGATCAAGGATCACAAGGTCGAGGGAAAGATTCTCTACCCAGCTGCTGGTATGATCGCCATGGCTGTTGAGGCGATGCGACAATTGGTGGATGCTGATCAAGTCACTGAGTTTGAGCTGCGCGACATTCAGATTGGCAAGGCTATCATGATTAGTGAGGAAGACGGTGATTTGGAGACTATGTTTACTGCGCGACCCTGGAGCACTTCTGCTGTTGAGTCCTCCAATCACTGGTGGGAGTTCCGGCTGTTCACTGTCAGTGAGAACGAAGGCTGGAGCGAGCATTGTCGTGGTTGCATCGCTGCTGTGAAGGGTTACTCCTCCGGTGACCTCGGCGGTGCGAAAGAGACGAAGCTTCGCGCAAAGTCATCGCACAATCTCATCACTCAGCACGATGAGGCCTGCGGCGACGCTGTCAATACGCGACGCATGTACGATGATCTCGAGTACGTGGGACTCTACTACGGTCCTTCATTCCAGAACATCTCCAACCTTCGAAGTGCCAAGAAGCAGCCTCTCGTGTACGCCAACGTCACAGTCCCCGACACGGCACAGCTTATGCCCCATAAGTTTGAGTTCTCTCATCTCCTTCACCCTGTCACTCTAGACTCTGTTCTCCAGACCATCTTCCCTGCGTTAGCGTCTGGTGACAAGGATCTGTCTAGCCCTCTCGTTCCAACATTCATCAAGCGAATGATGGTTGCCAACAGACCCTGTAGTTCGCCTGGACAGGTCCTCAAGGTGGCTTCATCAGCGCTATGGAAGGGCTTCAGACACGCCGACGCTGATATCACTGCGCTGGATACTAGTGATGGCCTGGCGATGATTGAGATTCAGGGCTTGAGATGCTCTTCAATCGCGCACATGGTCGCTGCTGAGACTAGCACTGACAGTCGTAAGCTCTGCTTTGACATAATCTGGGATGACGATCTCAGTCTTTTGGAGGCCAAGAATATTGACAAGGTCCTTCCACCAACGACTGCGACTGATGAGATCTCAGCTGAGATTCGCGACATGGAGACCGCAACGTTCTTGTACATGAAGAAGGCTGTTGAGAGTCTAAAGCCGGAGGAGCGCGCTAATATGTCATCTCACCACCGCTTGTTCTACGATCAAATGGTCGGTGTCTGTCAACGCGCTGAGAAGAAGGACTTTGCCCTCCAATCGTCGTCATGGGACTCTCTCTCCGAGTCTGAACGTAAAGAGCTAGCAAAGAAGGTTGCCTCATTCAGTGCTGAGGGTGAGATGATCTGTCGCATGGGCGAGAACTTGGTCCCTATTCTTCGTCAAGAGGCTGATCCTCTCACTCTCATGCTGGAGAACGACTTACTCTACGATCTTTATCGTACCGCTTTAGGCACCGATCGCTGTTACGAGCAGATGTCAAAGGTGATCCAGAAACTCTCCCACAAGCAACCCGATCTCAAGATCCTAGAGATTGGCGCTGGTACAGGAGGTGCGACGAAGCCCATCCTCGAGACACTTGGTGGCCACGAGTCTGGATCGTACCCTCGTTTCGCTCAGTACGATTTCACCGACATCTCAAGTGGTTTCTTTGAAAAGGCCCAAGAGAACTTCAAAGCCTGGGCTCCATTTATCAACTTCAAACGTCTCGACGTTGAAGGTAACTTGCAAGATCAGGGCTTTGCATTTGGGTCTTACGACGTCATAATCGCAGCCAACGTCCTCCACGCTACTGGAACTATGAAGAAGACGATGCAGAACGTCCGAAAACTTCTCAAGCCTGGTGGTAAGCTCATCCTCATGGAAGTCACGCATCTTCTTCTTCGCGGATCCGTCATCTTTGGCAACTTGCCCGGTTGGTGGCTCGGTGCAGGTGAGGGTCGTACCCATGGACCTACTTTGACAGATGAATCTTGGTCTGAACTCCTGCGCGACACTGGTTTCTCGGGATCGGATATCTGTTTGAGAGATTTCCCTGACTATGAGGAGTGTATGTACAGCGTTATCGTCACTACGGCTGAGAGGGAGGAGAAGAGTACTTATCCTCCTGCTGTCATTCTGGACTCTTTTGGTTGCGATAACGTAGCGACGAAGCAATTGGTCCAAGGCTTGAAGAATCTGACTGGTGTTCAGCCAGAGGTATGCAGCCTAGATGACTACGCCTCGGCTGATGTTTCCGACGAGGTCTGCGTTTGTCTCGATGAGATTGTTCAGCCAATCGTCCATCAGATCGACGAGGACAAGTTCCTCAAGGTCCGCAGCATTGTTTCCTCTAGCAAAGGCCTTCTTTGGGTGTCGCGCAATGGTGCATCTGGCGAAACCCTCCCCGAAGTCAGTCTGATGACAGGTCTCGCTCGCTCAATCCGCTCAGAAGACCAGACCAAGCGCCTCGTCACTCTCGACCTGGACAATGCATCCTCTCAGACGTCTTCTGACGCTGCCAACACAATTCTTCACGTCTTCCAAGGTCTTTTCCGTCGCGAAGATGACATCTCCAAGAACGATTGGGAGTTCCGCGAGCGCGATGGTCGCCTCATGATTCCCCGCGTTATTGAGGACGTTTCAGCGAATCAGTACATCGCGCATGAGACCCAAGAGCCTGTTCCCGAACTACAACCCTTCCATCAACCTGGACGTCCATTGAAGCTTGAGATTGGTATCCCGGGATTGCTTGACACGCTTCGCTTTAAGGACGATCCGACTTTTGAGGCACCAATTGGCGACGATGAGGTAGACATTCGCGTCGCTGCTTCTGGTGTCAACTTCCGCGATATCATGGTCGCCATGGGTCAACTTGTCGATAACTTCCTCGGTTGTGAATGCAGTGGTGTCATCACCCAAGTCGGCGCCAACGTCAAGCATCTCAATCCAGGCGATCGCGTCTGTACCTGGACCCTCGGCTGCTACAGCACATACGTCCGTAACCCCGCGACTCTCGTGCAGAAGATCCCCGACGAAATGGCCTTTGAAGTCGCCGCTTCTCTCCCCATCGTGTACTGCACAGCTTACTTCGCCATAATCGATACTGCAAGACTCCAGAAGGGCGAGAGCATTCTCATCCACGCTGCAGCAGGTGGTGTCGGCCAAGCAGCTATCATGCTGGCCAAGATGGTCGGCGCTGAGATTTACGCGACTGTTGGAACAGCTGATAAGCGGCGCTTCTTGATTGAGACGTATGGTATTCCTGATGATCATATTTTCTCCAGTCGCGATAGCTCTTTTGCTGATGGTATCCGACGCATGACGAATGGTAAGGGCGTTGAGGTCGTTCTCAACTCGCTGGCGGGTGAGTTACTTCGTGAGACGTGGCATTGTATCTCTATGTTTGGGCGCTTCATTGAGATTGGTAAGCGAGATATCGAGATCAACACGAAACTTGAGATGACGCCCTTCATTCGCAACGTCACGTTCGCGTCTGTCGATTTGACAGTCATTTTCCGTCATCGCAAGCCTCTTGGTGCCGCTGCACTCAACTCTGTGATGGATCTTCTACGTGAAAAGAAGGTTCACGAGATCAGCCCAATCACCACTTATCCAGTATCCCAAATTGAGGATGCTTTCCGCGTCATGCAAGCTGGTAAGCACCTGGGTAAGCTGATAATCACCGCGGGCGCAGATGATCTCGTCAGGGTTCTTCCCAAGAGCGAAGAGACTCTTCAATTGCCTGCCGACGCCTCTTATCTTCTCGTTGGTGGGCTTGGGGGTTTGGGTCGCGCGACGTCTGCTTGGCTTGCTGAGCACGGCGCGAAGAACCTCATCTTCGTCTCGCGATCGGGCACTTCCAAGCCTGAAGCAGCTGCGCTGGTTGAGCGTCTTGAGAAGAATGGCATCAATGTCGCTGTTCTGCGATGCGATGTTTCAGATTATGAGAAGCTATCTGCTGGTGTTCACGATGCACTGAAGACGATGCCTCCAATTCGGGGTCTCATACACGGTGGAATGGTACTCAACGTAAGTTCAATATGATGCTTACCAATTGAGCGATTGACTAACAGTATATAGGACTCCATCTTTGAAGCCATGACCTACGCGCAATACCAAGACGCCATCCGGCCCAAGGTCACAGGAACCATCAACCTCCACAACCTCACCAAGACCATGCCTCTCGACTTCTTCATCATGCTCTCATCCGCAGCCGGCGTCGTTGGTAACTCCAGTCAAGCCAACTACGCAGCCGGCGGCGCATTCCAAGATGCCTTTGCCCACTTCCGCACCGAACAAGGTCTTCCCGCTGTGACTCTTGATCTCGGTGGTATTGATGATGTTGGTTTTGTCGCTGAGAATGCAGACTACGTCGTCAACCTTGAGAGATGGGGTTACTTGACCATCTCCCAGGATGAGTTCTTCTCCATGATCAAGCAGGCTATCCTCCAGCCCAAGCGCTCTGCCACGAACTGTCAAGTCGTCACTGGTCTCGGTACTCAAGGCATGGCTGAAGAAGGTAGCGACGCAAGTCCCGATGAACTACCCTTCTGGTTCCGCGACGCCAAGTTCTCTCATCTTCTCCAGATGGGCAGAAAACAAGTTCACGAAACAGACTCAGAGAACGGCCTACGACTCACCGAGTCAATTCCCGCAGCTGAGTCTCTCGCTGAAGCTACAAATCTCATCTGCGACGCCATTATTGAGAAGATGGCAAAGATGCTGGGCATGCCTGCTGAAAGTATCGATGCGTCGCAATCTATGGCTGCTTATGGATTAGACTCACTCGTGGCGGTTGAACTGAGGAATTGGCTGTTTAGAGAAGCCAAGGCTGATGTTGCAGTGTTTGAGGTGCTTGGTAAGGCTTCATTGAGTGCGCTGGCGGGTGATATTGCGCTTAAGAGCAAGATACTCCCTGCTGCACTGCGGAAGGAGGCACACGATAGCGACGCTTAATTGAGCTCTTGTGATGGTCATGTGGGTGATTGGTTAGCGTTATCGGTGTTTCTTTGTTCTTGTACTTTTGGCTTCAATTACCAATTCCTCACCATAGAGTTTCAATAGTATCTTTGAAATTGGCTACCATGAGCTATTCTCCTATTATAACACTTCTATGGCTTACTAACCGCGATAATCTTGTCAGCCATTTCAGGTAGCGTTTCAGTGACCACATCCAGCTCTCCATAGATAATAGTTGGCTCGAAAAAGTGCCCATTCAGATTATCCGGCTGTTTACCGCCGCAAAGAACCTTGCCTCCTCTGATGACGGCATCTCGTATATGTTTCTTGACCTTATCCACACCACGACCAGTAGTGAGCGGTCCCATAGTGGAAAGGGAATCAGCTCCATGGCCAACACGTATCTTGCTGGTCGCCTCGAGCATCATCTACGCAAACTTGTCGTAAACACCAGCTTGAATATAGACTCGATTGGCGTGGGTGCATGCTTGGCCTGCAGTTCGCCACTTGAGTATCATGAGAGCTGCGACTGCTTGGTCAAGATCACCATCATTGAAGATGATGAAAGGACAATTCCCACCTAATTCCATAGTGACCCCCTTCAACCCGTCACTGCAATGCCTTGCAATGATACTGCCTACAGCAGTACTACCCGTAAACGTGACCTTGCGTACGAGCGGATGCTTACAGAGCGTCTCGCTGACCGATGGGATATTGGCGTTATCAGTTGAGATAACATTAAGCACTCCTGGGGGCACACCCGCGTGAAGGGCAAGATCTACCAGGGCCATGGCACCAAAGGGTGTTTCTGGGGATGGTTTGACAATCATGGTACATCCTGCGGCTAGAGCGGTTGAAACCTTGCGGATAATCATAGCGACTGGGAAGTTCCAAGGGGCAAGAGCAACACTCACACCGATCGGCTGCTTGGTGACATAGGTTCGACGGTTAGATAGAGCGGGCTGAGAAATAGAGCCTCTAATACGCTCAGCCTCGCCATCGAACCACTAAGCAAAGCCAAGTGCATAATCAATCTCGCCAATAGCCTCTGCCATAGGTTTTCCGTTTTCGAAGGCAACTGTCTTGGCGATATCCTGTCGTGCATTTGTGATAAGCTCGTGCCACTTGAGAAGGATCTTGGCTCGCTGGCGCGGATTGACATGGCGGTAGCTTTGGAAGGCAGCATGTGACGATGTAACGTATTTGTCAACATCGGCCACTTCGTTTGTGGGACTAGTGGCCCAGATCTGACGAGAGCCAGGGTCTGCAGAACATTGTAAGAGCTGGTCTCCTTTTCTTGTTTTCTGGACATGGCGGCCTCAAGCTTACCTTCAACGTCAAACCGTTTTCCGGACTGGGATTGGACCCATTGGCCGTTTAATAGTGATTCTTCGCGAAGAAGGGACGGATCATCCAGCTATAAGACACTTGTTAGTTTTTAGCCAGGCTATATCGACGGTCAAATAGGGACAAGACCTTGAAAGTTAAGTTTCGTGTCATGTTGTTTCTGCGAATATTGAATACTCAAATATTGAGGTCTATGAGGTTATACACAAGTTCACGTTGGAGTTCAAACAGATTTGTATAATTCACTCGTCACTTAACTTGTCTCGCGCCCTTTGAGTCGAAAAGTGCGACCGGTCTTGTCACAAGCGTAGACTCGGTAGGCCTTCTGCCACTTTCTGTCGACGACCGGATACAACTTTGGAGATCATTCTCTCCATGAAACTCTCCTCCTCCATCCGTAGAGTCTTCCGGTGCGGTTGTTAGTCAGTGAAATGTTTGTCATAGATCTCGAGTCGTCATCTCGCGTGTACCCCATTCGGCTTTTAGGAGGGTTTTGCAACCTAAAGAGAATTGCCGAATTATCGGATAAGACGGATCATGGTACAGAACACGGCACTTCTCTGCTTCGGTGAGGGGTCACTGAGGCTATTCAGCGGAGAGGGGAGGATCGCCAGCCGGTCCCGGGTCTGTCCTCACTAGCTTATCAGTCGCAGTAGTTGTCATGATGCTGGATTCCGGGCCAAAAGCCGGCCGCCATGGTTCTGGCTGGGGAAATGATTCTTCTATCCCCGGTCTTGCTTACGCGCTTGTTGATAACGCTAAATCTATTGACCATGTTTGAGAACGGTTTGGGCAAATATATCGTGACCGGCAGGTATGCATATACCACCAAGTAACGAGACAAAGCTGCTGCTTGGGAATGGCAGCGGCAAAGAACATGAGAGCAATCGTCTATCGTGTTCCAGCACCCATAAGGCTTATATGTATCACAATGTGGGAAGATATTGCCCCAGCAGTTAGTTATAAACACAACACTATAATCGGGTCGTCATTTTGTATGTTATTTTCTTATGCATCAAAATAATAGCCCACCGCTATGCATTCCATGTTCTATATAGCCCTCCCTTCTAGGTATTCAATCTATGTCTCTTGTGATTGTTGTAAAGTGTTCCTCGTCACGGCCAACAGCGACCGAATGGTAGACTGAACCTCAGCCATGGTCGATGACGACATGCAATCTGCTATTCCCAAATTCCCCGAATGCATAAATTTGGACTGAAACGTTCTCACCGTGTGGTACAGATGTTTCAATTGGTAGTCCACCACCGTCGCAAGCAAGATCAATCTCAAAGGCGGATCGAGCCTCAGGCCTGCGACCCGGCAGTCTACCGCGTCGAAGAGGGTGCAGTCTTGGTTCGGCAGTGATGATGAGACAGCATTGCGGATCTCGTGTAGTATTTGGTCGTATGTAGATAGAAGCAGAGACAAAGGCGTCAATACGAGATGAAGAACCGTTTGCCAATTGGAACAAACTGGGTCTGTCGCATCGCCATTGTTTTTCACGCATTGGTGTAGTAACTCGGTTACTACGACAAGGGTCTCTTGGACCGGTCGCATGGCTGCTTCTATGTATTTCGCCGGTCGAGATTGAGTGCTAGCGCCCCTCGCATGAGCGGGCGGTAATCGTGTGCGTAAAAGTTCTTGCTGAAGGACCGGCAATCTCTCGAGCGGGCTGGATGCACTCGTTGTATCGTTGGCAGGGCGTAGACGTGGATCGATGATGGGGTCGTTGGAACCAACAGGTGGGCTTGTCGGAACAGACCACGGGTCTTCATTCATGGGCATATCGAGAAATGGATGCGTGGTGTTAAAGTTGCCGAGGCTGTTTGTAAAGTCGAAAGAGTCAAATAGCGCTGTGTGGTCTGAAACAAGATCAGCGATGCATCAGAGATTGGCGAAAACGGAGGCTTACCTGTAATGCAACTATCGCCGAGCTGTGGAGGTGACGGAGGCATGGATATCCCCGAGTCTGCAGTCAATGCATCCCCATCCGAGATGCCATAAAACGCAGTATCAGAGATAGATTGTGTCTGCTGTATCTCTCTGCCAGCCATTGCCGCTTTACTTGGTCTTCCAACCTTGAGAGCAGGGCTATAAGTGCAGACCGAATCATCACCGAGACATCGCGAGCAACCATCCAAATCACCAGAGCAGCGCAATTTACGTGAATGACACCTGTCGCACGCAAGTCTCTTCTTGGGTCGTGTTCCAGACGGACTGTGCATTATTGCGGAGAAAAAGAGTTAATAATTGGTGTTTCACTCACGGAAATGAGAATGCAGAAGAAATCACCAACGGGTTTAAACGTTCTACTGCATGGTAATGTAGCAATTGAGTATCCCAAATGGAAGGATTCGGGTTTACGGTTACATTTTAGGACATGCTTTTACGAATGCCCAAGTCGAGAATAAGATTCACGTTTGTCCCTTGTAGGAAGATGATTGCATTTGGCAAAGACAGCCCCCTGCAATGTGTTTACTCCACTGTAGGATCTTCAGTGGGCGCTTGGAAAGGCCTGCATGAGGCAGTTGAAACGGTTATGGACATGTTCTTGTGATAACGCACTCATCGTACCACCCGCAGTAAAGGATCTCAAACCCTGGACGGCACAGAAGTTCGGCATCTTCCATTACTGTAATTATACAAAAGTCCAGGCGGAAACAGACTGTTCTTATCCGATGAATCACCCCACAAGCATTTACGCGACGTTGCACTCTTATTTAACCCCCAAGATATCAAAAACACAAGAATGATCCTTCTGCAGACATCACGGTAGGTAGTCCTTAGCTTCGGGTAATTTTGTGCCATTCCCGCTTACCCGTCAGACTAGTACGGCATGGGAAGCTCAAACGGTAATTGAGGGCTTTAGCAAAAATCGTACCACCAAGAGAAAGTGTAACTTTCCTAGCGGCCCGCCAATCTCACCTAAGGATACGCTGCGGCGAAACATGTTCAGTTGTTACCCATCAGCCCTGCGCGTCGGAGCTGGGCGATCAATCTTGGCGTGCAGCGGAAGAGGAGGGATTTTCCCAGCGCTAGAAATGTTGTCTCGAGAAAAGAAGTTTTCTCTTGACAATTGGCATGAACCTGCGAATGTCTTTGTATATCATATCATGCTGCACAATGATCAAATGCCACAGTTGACGTGCTTCCGTATCTTACCAATGCGACTTCACTCAACTCCACGTTGTAGCGCGGGTGTCAAGCAGATTCGCGATCATCTCCAATATCTCCGGCGGCCCAGGAACAGCCCCAACAAAAAGGTATCTGAACCCACCGGAATCACGAGCTTTACATCCCGAGATCGTACGTTAAGTCATCGAAGGAACCATCAGTGGGTCATTCTCAGACTCGACCCATTGTAAGCAATCCATTTTCGTTTGTGTTGAGCATTTTACGTATTTTGGCTCCTGCGCCTCAATCCTTATCTAAACGGCAAACCCGGAGTGAAACTTCCTCCTGTCCTCCGTTCGTCTACCCTGCAGTGACAGATGTGTATTGGTGTGACAGTTTGTGCACCAATCGCAGGCGAAAGAACGCGAAGTGCGTGTTTTAGCCGTTGGGTAAAACGTGTTTTCACTTGCATGGTTGCATTAAGGGTACAGGGATGTGAGAGCCTCTCATGGCGACCGACGGGGAGTTGTTGACGCATGTAAGACCGTATATTCGGATGTCAGACGTCTGATTCGGCCTTGTCAGAAACCAATGGGTCTGCACGTTTGGCTTTGTAGTCTTGTCACATCAATTATGTTAAGCTTATCCAACATCACTTCTGGTATGAAGGGTGCTGATCCCAGCCTCTTTCAACAAACGGAAGGATATTCATCTGACATCCTTCTCATCTGCACCCTCTCCCTCGCTTGGGTCAAACTGACATGTCATTGAGCTCGTTGGGACATGATTTTCACCCTTCATAATTTGAACTGTTCTTATTGGCCATGGCATACAATAAAGCAAAGTTTTATTTCTATCCTCGGATTGTGAAGTAGGAGCTTGGAGAGACGCATTTTGGAGGTGATGAGTATCTGTTGAGACAGGCATTGCAGAAGCATACTACGCGAAGCTTGATATGGGTGGAACGACATCAGATGGCAAAGATAACCAGGAATATTGATTTGCTACCTAATCATGCGAACGATCTCGAGTAGAGTCCAGAGTTACTTGCAGTTTTCAGTATCCTCCCCAAGTATTAGTACACGCGCCGACAACTTCGGACAACTCCGCCCTGGTAGGCAAGTGATAAGCCCACAAAGCGCTTAAGCAGAAACACCAACAGGCTTCTGGCAGAAAGCACCGAGCTCAAGCTACATTCTGGTCAGCCAATCTATCATTGTGAAAGTCGAATAGAAGCAACTTACAACCTCAGCGACGGCACAGCAGCGGGCGCGCTGGCCAGACTTGGCGCAGATGGCCTCGAATTCCTTGGCGTTGTTGGGAGTCTCGGTAGCTATTGTCACCATTAGCAACTGTTCGATATTCGCATATCAAGAATCAACTCACGAGAGCGGCAGTCACCGGAGAGGACACCGACGAGGTTGAGACTACAGCACTGAGGGTTGCCGAAGAGGCCACCGCTGGGGCAAGCCTCGTAGCCGTTGGGGGAGGTAGCAGGCAGGGCGTAGGCGGTGCCAGCGAGGAAGAGAGAGACGATGGTGTAGAACTGCATGGTTGCGGTGTTGAAAATTTGTCTGGTGAAGATGAAAGAGAGTAGTGATGGTTTGTTTGTATGCTGAGTGATGATGGTGAAATATTCTGAGAGCTGGCGCAAGATGCAGTCTTTATAGAGAAGGATGCTCAAGAGTTGTAAGACAGGTCATCTCTCCTTGGTATTCTGGATATCATTTTCCCAGTTCCCTTCCCCAACAATGTCAAGAGTAACAACGATATGACTTCTGTTTCCGGCGCTTTTGACGAGGGAGGTTGAAGCCTGGAATGCTTCTCAGCTCTGCATCGTCCTCTCTTGATGCACGAGGATGGACCGTGGCCTTGATAAGGTCAACCGGGTTGTCAAGCTGCGTGGCGCTAAGTTGATTCGTTTGCAGATCGTCATGTCCTAATGTCTAAAAAGTGGCCTACCTCAGAGTATTAAATTTTGAGTAAATAATACACCAGTCTAATCTGGTACCCTATAGTGTTGAATGATCCTGGATTCTTGTAGTATTCTCCTATCGAAAAGCCAGACTTTATCTGAATTAATATTTCTATTATTTAATAGATATAACGGTCTCAAAGCCTAATGATTACAGCTGAATGTTGTCGTATTAGCTTTGTGTGAAATTACAAACGATTAACTGCAACCATTGAATTGAGTTTCGGAAGTCGCTATCACAAACACCAAATTGCCGAAGCTGCGAGGGACATATCATGAATCAGATGTCACTTACTCAACGGCATGCCTTATGCAACTGCCGTGTCGATGTCTTAGACAAAACCAGGAACCAGCCGCCGATCTTGTCCTTATATGTGGAGAATTCCCATGTAAATAATTGGAGCTACGGAAAATTCCCCACGCCACGATGTTACCGGCAGCACGGCTGGCAGCACCTCCCTTGAGAATGTCTCAGACGACAGAGGATAGTCGTTGATCTCTACTTGTTTCAATATACCATCCCCGCATTGATATGGTTTAGTGACAGCAAGGAAATACTAGTTGGTGATCACTACTGCATTCAACAGGCCGGTCCCTGTGATGCATTGTTTAGTGTATACAAAGAACTACCAGTAGAGCTGAATTGACTGCTGTTGCAATGTATTGCATATCGGGGTAAGGTAGGGATTCCCATTACTTAGCAATGCTGACAAAGATTATTCGATTCGACAATCAAACTATGACAGAACTATGTACAAGAAGGTAAACTATTAAATTCTGGGATCAAGTGGCGAAACTCGGAATCAGACACCCTGTCAGGAAGCATGTTCCCGGATTACTAACAACTCAATCAGATTACCCAGACTCAACACATTACACTATAGAGCTCAGCTAGTAGGGTCATGCTAACAAGATCTACAGAGGGATTCCCAACAGAATGAATCCAAACCCAAAGATACCCAAAAGACCGAGTTCAACGTAAGAGGCTTTGGCGGCGCCAGCAGCGATAGCAGATGGTTCTCCGGGAACAGGGCCACTGGTAGGGCTAGTAGAAGGCTTCTCTCCAGAGGGGTTGGGAGCCACGGAAGTTGCCATAGATGCAGGGGGTTGAGAAGCTCCTCCAGCACCGCAAGTAGTGCATGCAGAAGGAGGGTTGGGCTGAGCAGGGGGTTGAGGCTGTCGTCCTGGAGTGTCGCAAGTGGTACACGCAGGGGAGTTGGGGTACTCTGATTTGCCCTCGCCAGGATTGTTGGTCGGCTTGGGAGGCTGAGGAGGAGCAGCAGATGAGGACTTAGGACCGTCGCACGTGGTGCATTCTCCTGGCTGAGGACCTGTAGGAACTGGCTTGACAGATGGGGCAGATGGTAGAGGCTGTGGCTGAACCGGAGGCTTGCCAGACGGTTCGCCCTGATCGTGGCATGTCTCACAGTGCTCAGGCCGCGGCTTGGGAGGCTTGATGTCGTTGCCAGGGCCCTTGGTAGGAGTAGCCTCAGGACAAGGAACAGTCAGAGTTGCCGTGACAGGCTCCGAACCACAAGAGTTACAAACAGTAACAGTTGAGGTAAACCCAGACGGAACACCAGTAGTGCGAGGCTGGCACTTTTCCTTATGACAAGCCTCAGTGATGGTGTAGGTATGCAGACGCAGACCGGTGGAACAGAACTCGTGATACTCGGTGGTATACACGGTATGAGGTCCAAGACCACCACCTGTGCCGTTACCAGACCAAGTGCTGGTCGGTTCGACAATGATGGACGTAATGGTGGGAAAGGTCTTGGTGGAGGTAACGCAGGAGGTTGTCTCTGCGTTGACTGCAAGACCGGCGGTCAAGAGGAGAGGGATGAGGGACTTGAAGGTTTGCATTTTGAAGCGAGTGACGAAGCGAGTGACGAAGCGAGTGACAGGATGGGTTTGTACAAGATGTGTGAACGAGTGAAAGTTGTCAAATGACTTGTATGTCTGTAGTTCTGAAAATATCCCTTCGTTCAAGTATTATATATCAATCACCTCTCAACAAGCAAACTTTTCTAAAATTACTTTCGCACCTCCATACCTAGCGATATTGCACAATAAGCTGCCTACTTCCGAGTTTGAGACTAAACATGCACAACGCAGCTGAAGCAAAAACTCAATGCTTGTTGATCCGTCCAAAGGAGGTAATATTGATATCGCTGCCTTGCATAAGAATTCCCTTGTCAAAGCTGTTTCGGGAAGTTGATCGACGGCTAATATCTCCGATGGGGATCTCGCTTAACAGGGAGAATGTGAGACAGCAGGAAATAGTGTCAATAGTTGGATTCTCAAGAGACAAAGTTTTTCAATGACAGCTGAAAGGCTGCATTTTCTGGTTGTAAGTCGGGTCATGGAGTTCGTGTCGGCATATCTAAACTCAAACATCACAAATTACCTCAAAGTCCTGAGTTGTTGTGATTAAGGAATCAGGATCTCTATCTGCCGGTTTGGGCATGTATATACAGCTCGTCCTCAGCCCGAATCACTTGAATCTCAACGATATCTTCTCACTATCTTCTTAATTACACTCGTTTGCTTCAAGCCACTCGCTTATTTGTCTTCCCTTGAACACTCGTTAATCACCATGAAGTCCAAGAGTATCGTGGCCGCTTCAACGGTGATGGAGCTTGCTCTTGCCCAAGCATCTGCTGATCCTCTTTGCTCTACCATCATCAATCTTCAACCCATTGAATATCAGTTTCAGCAGCCTATCCTCATCGACTCGTACTTCCCTGCCAACACTGACATTGTCCTTGACGATGGACATGTTGTGCATGTCACCAATGCTCCAACCTCTTTGAGCACTGTCCTGACAGATATCTCGACAAGCTTGACAACATTGACCAGGTTTGTTCATTTTTACCTCGATAATTGAGATAGTCTTTAACTAATCATTCCAAGCAGTGCTACCAACGGCAACGGAAGTCCTTCAAACGGAGGCTACCTCACTTTCACCGTTCCTGCGGACCCCAATGATATTGGCAATCACCCCGTCACTAAAACCTATCCCGCAACTGAGCCTGGTCAGCCTGGTATCGTTGTCATCCAGGTTCCAACATCTCCTCCTGGAGCTAATGGGATCCCAACCTCTTCATTCCCATACGTGACGGTCACTACCACTGGAGACTTTCCTTCTCTTACCGGCCCAGCCACAACGACCATCACTCCTAGTGAGCCAGGAGCGACAGGAAGTGTTATCATTGAAGTCCCCAACACCAAGACTGTTCCTTCTTCAGCATCTTACGTCACCGTCACTACTCCAGGAGATCTTGCTCCAACTGATGACCCTCGTACAAGCACTATCCCTCCCAGTAACCCGACCGACCCTGGCACGGTTATTGTCGTGGTGCCAAGCTCCCAGGCTTCATCTGCTTCCTCCGTGCCCTTTGTCACTGTTACCACCACTGGTAGTACCCTTAACCCTACGGACGATTCCATCACATCGACTATTTCCCCATCTGGGTCAACAGGCTCAGGCACTGTTATCGTGGAGGTTCCGCCTTCCAATTCTCCTACCGGTTCTGACGCATCCTCCACTCGAGTCTCTTTTGTTACCCTCACTGCCACTGGAGACAATGGTAATGGTGAGCCTTCTACAACTACCATCTCCCCCACCGCAAGCTCTGGCACGGGCACCGTGATTGTCGAGGTACCGCCTTCAACAAACAGCCCTTCATCTACATCCCCTGGTACCAGCAGCTCCGGAGGTCCCGGTTCGTCAGGACCCAGCAGTCCTGCTACTCAGGGGCCTAGTGAGAGCGCCGCTCCATCCAGCAGCCCTGGCGAGACCGGATCATCCTCGTCTGTGCCTGCGCCTTCTAGTCCCAGCCAGGCGACCACCGATGATAACGCTTCGAGCACTTCATCTAGTGCACTTTCAAGCAGCCCAGCGGCGTCATCGAGCACACAGTCCGAGACACCATCCAGTGCTGGCGCGGAGACGAGCAACTCGGCCACTTCTTCTGCCCCTTCGGCAACATCTTCGCCAAGCGACGCCGAGACCAGCTCTCCTGCCAACCCATCCACATCCAGCCCTGCTTCTTCAGCTGCAACTTCAGCCCCTGGCTCCTCCACAGAGTCTGCTCCCAGCTCATCCACCAGCGCAGCGGCCGCGAACTTCGATCCTTGCCCCGACAGTCTCTACGGAAACCCACAGTGTTGTTCCGTCGATGTTGTTGGCGTTGCAGATATTGAATGCGATTCACGTGAGTATCTCCTCGGTATCCCCAGACAGATTATAGCTAACAGGATCAATAGCAACCGAGTCTCCTGCCGATGCCGACAACTTCCAAGCCATCTGCGCAGCCAGTGGTCAGCGCGCTCGATGCTGTGTCCTTCCTGTGGTAAGTCCTACTTTTGGACAGGAAAGAATAGATATTAACTCATTTCGTACTGTAGCTTGGTCAAGCTCTCGTTTGCTTGACTCCCGTCGGTGTCTCTAACTAGACGGATATACTTTAAGCATCAAGGTCGCACCTTCAAGTAGTGTCATTTGTCGTCATAGGGGAGTAAAGTTGAGTACGTCGAGTCGAAAGGCTGGTTCTTATTCGATAGTTAGTTATTATCTGTTATAACCCGTCCTGGAAGCTATGCTGAGAACTGAGAACTATTTTCAATTCATGTACCTAATAATGCTTTATACATCTTAATGGTATTTCTTATCCAAGTAACTAAGGAATCGTGAAGTAGTTTTTGTGGTTATATTACTTGCCCTTCACGACACGCTTAGGTGCTTCATAGACGTCAACCCCATCACACATGGTTTGAATTGTAAATATCTTCTCCTTGGAAGGGCTTTTACGCAGATATAGGTGACTATCTCGGTGCTGAACCTGTCTGTTTGGAGTGGATGTTGTTACTACTGTATGTATAAGGTTGTGGCTGCAAAAGAAGCCTCAGGCCCCAGCACTACGGTAAAGACCACATAATAACAGATATGGGCAATATACTCATTTCCCTGACAGGATGGGATGTTACAATACGACAACACAAGCTGCAGGGCTCCATAAGAGTCTGATATGCAACTGTTCCAAGGAGGTGCGGCACGAAGGCCCGTCGCGCCCATTGATCAGCCACCACTGTGATAGCAATAGGAAGCTGAATGCTTTGCGCAGTGAGGAGGCTCTGCACGCCAGCGTCTTTGAGAAAATATGATGTATCATTACTCAGGTGACAGGTTACATCCAGTTCTATCGCAGCCAACTGTTTTGTGTAACACCAACTTGTCAGCAGCCATAAGCCATTTGCACTAACTAATATCTGGTGGTGAGAATATGCCAGAGCCTTGTGATAATGAAGATTATGGGACATTGATACTCCCTTTACTATCCAAAGAAAAACAAGCAAGAGCATGCGAAGAGGGATCGTTTAGCGTAGCGATTGCTCAGCCAGTTCTGTACTTTTTTCTTGCGTTTCTTAAAATCACCGTGCTATAGAGAATGCAAAAGATGCTTATCTGGCCTAGGATCATGGGTTGCATGTTTGCCCCCCTTCAGATAGAGTGACAACCACTCCTTGACGGGTTTGTTCAATGTGGCTGCATATTTCGGTCTAAAGATGAAATATATCGCGCAGCCTACCTCGCGCGTGCAAATAACTTAGCATTATACGCTTCTCGAGAATGACAAGAAGGCAGTATGCCGGACTGGCTTTGCGTCCAGCTAACTTACGAACCATCAGAATTCACTATGCATTCTTCATACTTCTCCTGCAGTCTCAGTAGGCCATACCCATATGTATGGTTCACTCCAGTTGTCGTTATCGGTGGCTTGATAGCGACAGCACTTATCGCCTTTCTCAGTGTAGCTACTCAAGGCTATGAAACAGTCTCCATGGCTACACCCAACCCCAACACAACCAGCGACAATCAGAATCCTTTCTCCAGCTGGCCTTCTTTTCTCACGGTAAATACAAAATCTGTTTGTTCCGCAACCACAATCCTCATCGGCACTGGATTCTACACTAATAACACAGCTCTCAAATACACTGTCACCAAGATCTGGCGAGGTGATAATCCCAACTCCCCAGATGCACTGTTAGGGTCATTGCCATACCTCAGTAACCCCTTCGAGAACTGTGCCGTTAATGGTGTCACGATCGAGTTCGAAGCTGTGGAGCGAAGTGCTCTGCAGATAGCGCTCCGGCAATGGGGGGCAAAGCTGAGAGCGTCCCTCTCCTGTCAGGTCAACACGCCTGGCGGTAGGACGGCCATCAATATGACAACTACGTATAACTATAACGGCATCGACAATGATGTCGGGTCGGCGTTTCCAGGTCGCAATGAAACTTCCAAGGCTAGCCTATGGTGGGGAGAGTCTGTGCTTGCCTGGTATTCCATCGCCTTGACGAACGACATGCACATCGCCGCTGACAAGTTCTTCCGAGGATTTCAAGGGATATATCTCATTCAGCAAAAGAAAGACCATTGTGCCCTCGGTGCAAGACCTCGAAGCTCTTGACTTCTTCCAGGTCAGCTGTTTCTTTGTCCCATTCAGCATTAATGGAGTCTCGCCTGGTATCTACTGCTGCGACATCAACGACAAGGGGAACTCACATTTGATAGAGAAACTATCTCAAGCCGACGAAAGCAATTATTTGAAGCCGCTCCCTGGTATTTGGATTTCAGCAGATAACTCGGCCAAAGCCTTTTTCTTTACCATTTTAGCTGATCTTGGTCAGATGGACTCGGGGCCTAACATACTTGACAACATTGAGCTGTTGACGCAATCTACGAACATTTATGAGGCTATCCGGGATCGGCAGACCATGTGGGGCGACAATCTCAGAGTAAATGAGACATATGGACTTGCTCAGCGAGCATTCACCAAAAAGGACATTTCGGCCAAGAATCTGGGAATCAACCCATTTGTTATCTCTACAACATTCCTTTGTCAGATCCCTCGTCTTAAGAGTACACCTTCCCTGGTCGTGTCCGTTATTATAAATACTCTTGTTATTCTGTCAGCTCTATGGAAGTTGTACAGATTCATTATTGATGCTCTTTTCTCAAGAAGACCTCCGGAACCGATGAACTGCAGAGGATGCGTTCGGTCAGTTCCTGTAGAATCGGCATATACTAGTGTACATTCTTCAGGACAGACTTCATAGAGCTTCGGACTGCAGAACAGGTTCAAAACTAAATGTTCATCTGTAAGACAAGATGACGAGCGTTGAGTTAGGTGATGGAACCGAGAAAATTAGCTGTGAAGGCGCGGACTTTCTTTTTGGAAGTCAGTGTCGGGATTTTGCCTCATTGCAACAGAATATTAGGCCGCGAAGAAATAAGTCATGTATAAGTGGTCTATTTGCTACCTGCGCTAGGGTGATTTTGATGAATTGTGCTAGATACACTGCAACGATGCCAAGGGAAGCCGAAGGTGGAGGAGTTGCGTATTCTTCTAGACAATCACCTCAGAGCATGGGAATGCCGAGTCGGGTTACATCGCCTTACTCTTCTATACAATAAGAGGAAGATTTCTAGACTATACTAGGGATTTAAGGATAAAGATTGGCCCCAAGACCGCGCTTTTATCTTAGTATAAGTAGCAGGTTATATGGGAAGAGGCAGGTCTTTATCTTATCCCTTTGAGTGCCACAGCCCTTAGGAAGGTCACTCGCCCCACTTAGCTTAGTCATAAGGTTAGTACGTGCAGGGTACCGGAAGTTCGTAAGATATTTGCCAAGTCTGTAAGGTAGCTCTTTGTAACAATCAAAACTGCTGGGACTTTTACCATCATACAAATTAGTATGTGTGGAAGAGTACCGTTAGTTTCATTTATCTTGATTGGCTCTATAACCCTGTCGTGACCCCGCCTAAGGGCTGTGGCACTTAAAGGGATATAGGAATTTTATAAAATTATTAATAAATTATATAATTTATTTATAAGATATTTATAATAAGCTTAAGATGAAATTAATAGTTAAAAATATAGAGTTAAAGAGATTATTATTATTTAAAAATTAAGTATTAAATATAGTAAATAAATTAATTATATATTAATATTTTTTAAATAAAATAATACTTTAGCTAAATAAATATACTTCTTTTATAAGGAATTTTATTTTATTTAAATTAAATATAAATAAAAAGCTTATTAAGGTTTTTTTTTTCTTTATTTTTAATCTTATAAAAGGCTATTTAGCTTTTTAGCTTTTTTATTAATAACTTAAACAGTAAAACCTCTATAGCAGGCCATTATAATAAAAGTCAATATTAAATAAGGTTTATCTGCCTTAATAATGCAATTACTGCCTTAACTAAGCAGTATAAATACCAATTATCTCTCAGTAGTTAAGTTAAGCTTTTTCCTTTAACCTACTTAAAAGAATACTATACTTAATTTATCTATTACATTTCTAAAGTATATTACCTAATCTGATTTTTCATATCTATTAGTCATACTTACTAATATTAATTATAGCCAGTATTATAATATTATGCAAAAGCCTGCAGCTTAATTACGGCTATTGTATAATTAACTATAATCTCATTAATGTAATTAGACCGGCCCTAAAGCAAGCTATAGGCAGAGATTGCTATAAGTTATATATAATAGCTAAAGCTATTAAGATAAACCTCTTATTAAGAGGGAAATTTAGCTTAATTAAAATAGCTATCTTTAATTATAGCCTATAAAAGTCTTTATAATATAAAGATCTTTTATAAATAAAATTTTAAAAACAATATGCCTATTTTAAAGCTTATTATCTATTTAAGAAGATTATAGAACTTTAGCCTATTGGCTTCCTATAGAGCTAAATAAATGCCACTATAGCTATCTCTTTTCATTTAGAAACTGCTTATTCAGTCTAGTAAAACTGTAACGGTTTGGGTTTTTAAACAAGTAAACTAGTCTATATTAAGTTCATGTTTACAGATTGCATAAGGCATTATACTGAGTAGTTATAAAGTATTATATCTCTTAATAATATATAAAGTAAGTTAAATATATTTAAATAAAAAAGTCTTATTAATAGCTAATAAGTTAAGTTCTATTTACTGCTAAATAAATATATATATATATTAGTTGCTTATAGTAAGGTAAATTAGGCTTATAGTGAGTTATAAGTCTATATTATAAGCCAGTTTATAAGGCTTATGGAATGTCCTGAGGTGAAGTGTAAGCCATTTAATGATTGGTGTGAAAATGAGTGGGGTATATATAATGTAATGTATTTTATAAGTGAGTGACCCA
>NJCR01001017.1:0-28710 GCA_002234235.1 Fusarium hostae
ATTAACTTAAAGTTATTAATATAATATATTAAAATATAAAAAATAAAAAATATATAAAAATAAAGCCTTTAATTATATAATAATAATAAAAATAATATTAAAATATAAAGAGATATTATAATAAAGTAAAAAGGTATTTAATATAAATTAAAGATTTATATTTTAATAATTAAATCTAAAAAATAAAATAATTTTTTTTTTAAATTATTTAAAAATAAAATAAAAACAAAGCTCTTAAATATATAATAATAATAAATTATATATTAAATTATAAAAGGCTATTATAAATATATATAATATATTAAAAGTAAAGATTTTTTATATTTTAAAATACATTAAATTTAAAATAAAAAAAATAAAGTTAAAGTTAAATCTATAATTAAAGTATTATAAAGTTAAATATAAGATATATAATAAACTAAGTAAGCATTTTTAATTAATTAATAGCCTTAATTCTTAATTAGAATATTATATAAGATAGAAATTTAATTATAGAGCCATACAGTATGGGGGTCAGCCTACTAAAAGATGAATTTTGGCATAGATGTCGATTTGGCCTTCCGTAGCTCCCGACTTACACCCCTGTCCTTGTCAACAGGGGCTTAGTTCGTGCGAGGTCAAGTTCGTACGAATTTCTTAGTGAAGGCCGAGGATAATTATACAGGCCAATACACACAGTTCCGTTCTGTTACGCACGGAATACTTTTCCATATTCCCCAACCTCGTACGAAATTCGACCCGTCTAAGTTTCGCCCAATCAACCAACGAATCCCTCAATTTGACATAAAAGACAACGACACTTCTTCACCATGAATCTCTTTCTCTGTCTTCTACTTATTCCGATTGTTCTTATAAAGTTCAAAGTCAATCAAATCGGTTCAGCTCTCTCTTCTATCTACTACCGCGTCAAGTTCTTTCTCAACGACCTCTCTGGAAAGATGCATTCCTCCACCATGTCAAACTCACCTGAGCTCGAGAGCAACAAGCCAAGCGTGAACAAGGACCGAAACCCCCCTAATGGGGGAGCGAGAGCCTGGGCTTGTGTGGGTGGCTCGTTCTTGTTACAGTTCTGCTCCGTCGGTTACGTCAACGCGTGAGTTTCAGCTCTCACTATCATGGGAACCGCTCATTGATCTTTGAACATTAGATGCGGCATGTTTCAGCTGTACTACTCGAAAGTCATGTTCAAGGACCAGACGTCATCTGCCTTAGCTTGGATCACTACACTCCAGATCTTCATGCTGTTCATGTTCGGTCCCGCTGTTGGCAAGATGATCGATGTCTATGGCTGCCGCAGGACACTACTGCCCTTCAGTACCATGGCTGTCTTCTCCGTCTGCATGCTGAGCCTTTGCACAAAGTACTGGCAAGTTATGCTTGCCCAGGGTGTCGCTTTTGGTCTGGCCGCTGCTGGTCTGTCTCTTCCCGCCATGGCAACCGCCACTCAATGGTTCTCGACGAAGAAGGGCTTAGCTGTTGGCATTGTTTCCGCTGGTAGCAGCTTGGGTAAGACAAAGAGACCACCATCTTCCTTAGAACTTACTAACATGAATTTAGGAGGTGTGATCTATCCCTGCATGATCCCTCGACTCATCGAAGAAGTCGGTTTTGCATCTGCCGTTCGTTGGACTGCACTCTTGCAAGGAACCCTCTTGGTCATCGCCAATGCTCTCTGCACTTCCCCTTTCCCACCTCTCGGCAAAGTCTCGCGACCAGCAAAAGAAGCAAACATTATCAGCAGTGGAACTAACGGATTCAAGAGAGGACCTTGGGGTTTCTTCATCCTGGGCTGCTTCTTCACCATGTGGGGTCTCTTCGCACCCCTGAACTACCTCCCAGAGATGGCTTCACTTCAAGGATACAAAGACTTCGCTGTGTATACCTTGGCTATTGCCAACGCCGGTTCTCTGTTTGGACGGATCGTGCCTGGTTGGGTCAGTGACAAGATCGGCCACTTCAACACCATGGTCATTGTGACCAGTTTCTCCGGAGCTCTCGTCCTGGCCTTTTGGCTCCCTCTCGAGTTTCACACCTCTAAAGGTGGTATTATCGTCTTCGCCCTGCTCTTTGGGTTCGCCAGTGGCGGTTTCGTCAGCCTGGGACCTCCGTGCGTTGTTTCTCTTGCCGAAGATCGGATCGATGAGATCGGGGTCAAGCTTGGAGGCTTTTGCCTGGCCATTGCCCTGGGCGCTCTGACTGGACTTCCAATCGAAGGGGCCATCAAAGACCGGGAAGGGGACAGGTTTACTGGGTTGATGTGCTTTACGGGCGCGTCTATGCTTCTTGGAAGCTTCTGTATGGCGACCGCTCGAGTGTTCAAGGAAGGTGCCCAACTCCTGAAGAAGATCTAGTTGGAGATGCCGGGGAGGTTATGGAATGGTGAGAGGCTTCTAGTAGATAGATTGTTAATAATAATCACTTTATACCTGTGAGAATTGAGGCTGGTTGCCCATGGAAAAGTTGTATAATTATTGGCGTAGTTATTGGGAGTATTTATTAGGTATGGGTGAGTGTTAATGCTACCTGAAAGTCTATCTGGGACAAAATGTTATTTTTCATAGGTTGCTTGGATCTATTTTGTTGAAAACTAATTAGGTCTGTTTCAACCTAATGATAGTCACTTGGAATAACGGCCTTAGTCGCCACCTACAATCGAATACTATCTAGATCAAAATATCACGCCATTGAGTCCAAACATATCCCAGAGTGTCTATTGGGGTAGCGTATCTATCCTATTGTGCTACGATGCAAGAACCAGGCCATCTAGTACCCCATATAGTCTTCCTGGCAACCCTCATCATCAGTCCAACCCCAACTCTGTCATCTGGCCAGAATGTAGTTCAAAGATTGGTAACTTCCTGTAATTACCATAGTTCCCAGCATTAAGGGTCTATTTTCAATGAGAATGCGCGAAGTCCACTGTTCTCGCGATAACTTCAAGGTGTCATGGCCTGATCTTGAATGATATTAGCATTTGGAAGCACTTTAGGAACAGATCCAGTAGTCTTACAGTGACTTGCGATTTCTTCAAGGATTGGACTTAGTAGTGGCGAGGGGGAGGGGGAGGAGGAGGAGAGGGCAGGTAAGGGAAGCGGAGGCCGTTGATTGCACCAACAAGGCCGTCGATCAGGGGATCGCCAGTTTGGAGTCGAAACTCCCTGCGGTCAGCCTGAAAAGCCAGCGGGATCGTGGAGGTGGAACGGCGAATCACGTATTCTATAACATAGCGCCCATTTCGCTGGTACCATTCGCCCTGAGCCATGAAGTTGACCAAGATTCTGGTAAGGGAAATCATGTTTCCATACTGCTCCATGTGGGTCAGAGCCAGACCGGAAAGCTCAGGAAGATGGAAAGCAGCCGCTTGAGCGTTGACTGCCAGAGCATCGGTGAACTCCCGCTCCAATCTCTTCTCATGGGTCAAAGTGTCGCAGGGAACCATCTTGTAGTTGCCGGTCCGTAGGTAGTGAGTGATGATAAGAGCCTGACGCTGGGAAACACCAGGCCACTTGAGAATACCGCCCTCAAACATCGCAGCGAACACGGGGAAGCGGCCAACAACAGGCCAGGGCAAGCTGACCTCGCCATGGGGGAACCGGATGGCGACTGTAAGCTGGGCAGTAGGACTAAGGTTGATTGTCAGTGAGGAAAAACGAGATAGGTTGATACAGATACATACAGACGTTGGCCCATGGCAGCGATGGAAGCATCCTTGGAAGATTCGGCACCAAGACTAAAGTTGATTGTTAGCAAAAAGACATGAGAGGAGAAGAGATCGATACATACAGACGTTGACCCAGGTCAGTGAGAGAAACACCGTTAGAAGAGCTCTTGGCTCCGGCGGGCTGCTGCTCGGTTGGGCCCTTGAACTCGACGGTCCCAATGAGTCCACCAGACTTAGCGACATCCATAGCCCACTTGTCCCTGCGAGACGGCCCCTTGGAGGGCTCCTTGTGGTTGTTGCGGTTGTCAGGCATAGTGGCTGCTTTCGATCTTTGATTTTCTTGTAGCAGGGGAAGCAGGTTGCCGAGTTTGTAGAGGAGTGTTGTAAGAAGGAGGGAGAGAAGGAAAAGTTGTGGGTAGAAATAAAAGGATGTGGGCATCTTGTGTTACACAAACGCAACGCACAATCTCGCTCCCTAGCCCTCTTCTTATTGTGAGACTGAGCTCTGCGGTGGGCCGGACACCTGCAACTCCACTAGGAGATGTGACTACCCGCTGGGCCATCCTCTAGTCAGTGGTGAGTCTTCCTTGCAGCCTGCAGCTTTTTTATATCACTCACTGTTGGCCCTTACTTCGATTGAGAACATAGATTTAAGCTAACACGGTGATAGAAATACACTGAAGAGCGTTTTATAGCCGATACTAGAGTACTTGAAACAACCTCAAGCCCCCTTATACCAGGTCATATGTTACATTTCGTCATTCGTTGGCTACCCTGTTACTTCAGATCGATTCCCACATTGTGTCCCCATCGCGCTATTGAAGCCCTTACTCGCCTGGGGGTGCTGGTAGAGCGCTTTCTCACCCTACCCATAACCACTCGAGCGGTCAGCTTCGCTCTGCGGTCTCTTAAGGATGTTGAACAGTAGCATGAATTGGAGTGAACTATTGCAATAATGAATATAATTTTACTTTCTTTGTTGTTCTGTCGCCTTTCCGCCGTCGCCTCTTGCCCAGCTCCTGAATCCAAGAAACCTGACCTTGGCCGATAAGACATTCAACCAGGGCCCTCCAGCGCGGCGTACTTGGTCAACTCCGAAGTTATTAGCCCAGTATACTTCGTGAGTGTGTTCAGACAACGGCCATCCGAATTGCTGTTGGGGATTCAGAGAGTACTACTAAAAGAAACAGCACAAAGCAAAACAGGTGAAGGGCGTGTGCAAATCATCAATTTTGTTATTAGACGACTAACAAATGGGCAGATACAGATTGATTCTTCAACGTGATTTGCCACGAGGAGATGCTGATAATGAGAGGATAGTGTAGTATCCCACTACACTGCAGCGGGAAATGTTCACCACAACAACTGGTCTCCATTGAGCGCGAGACCACAGTACGCCCCCGAGCGGTATTTCATACACCACGCTATAAAGCTACTTGTAAGTTACTTATGGCTTCTTCTCAGCTCATACTAACTGAACTGTGCAGGAGCTTGCTTATAGCAGACGCCCAAGTCCCATGTCCCTCCGAAACCCCATAAATAGAAACTTAGAATCGGATTCTTCACTTCGCAAATTTTAAGAACAGAGAGTCATGGATATCTGTCAGAAGTGCCAGCAATATACCACCGCTACAGAAAAGTTCGCCTCTGGCCTTTGTTCACGAAGGGGACCCAAGGATTTATACAGCCCGTCTTGTCAGGCCTACCTACTAAGTATGAGAAAGGCAGAACGGCGTTGGAGCTCAATACGAATCAGGAACTGTGGGGTCAAAATTCCAAAATCCCTGGCCAACCTAGTCAGCGGTGGTGTTGGTATCAGCAAGGATGTCAGTACACTTACCCAGTCAAACATGATGTCAGGCTCCAGCATGTCTATAGTCCCGAGCATTAGAGAGCCAGGTAGCGAAGCTGATGAAATCGATTCTGCAGATATCGACATGCCTGACGGCATCGCTGGGGTCGGCACAGTATCTGAAGAGCCTAGCCCCTGGATCGGTTCGTTCCCGGACAAAGCATTCTGTGAAGCCTGAAATGGCGCCAACGGGAAGTGTTTCGAGGTATATTTTGCAAGGCAGTTCGAGATGATGCGATTCATCGCATTCCACATTGGCGTTGCTTCTAGCCCCCTCGTGATCATAGTCTTTTTCAATGCGTCCAACGCGCGTGACCGTAGTGTATATCGGTTGGGAAGGTCGGGGTCAGACATGTCAAGCTCTGAGATGATGTGCATAATAGGTTGGAAACATGCGTGGCCACCAATGTGCCATGCAAACCGCTGAGCATGTTCATCGTCCGGCATCGTATTTAAGCTTTCAATGAGTCTGACAGACTTCTCTAAAATTCTGCATGTTTGGATTAGCTTTGGCTCCTGCTAAAGAAGGGCTGTAGCGTTTTTTTCCCGTCATACGTACATTTGTCGGATTTCAGGGGTAATCACAGACTCCCGGTACTGCTTTGGGGTTCGCAACCAGAAGATAGACCAGAACCGCCATTCAACTACTGTAGCAAGTCCAATTGCCATTCTTTGCTCCGGAATCTGTGGATCGCAGTACTGTAAGTAATTTGTCTGGAAACGGCTGACCATCTCATCCACCATGCCCCTCACTTCCTCAAATAAAGAACGAAGGTTGGCAATTGGGCTTGGGCTGTCATCATGTTTGGCTTCTTGTGATTTGATCGTTCTTTCAAGCTTATAAGTGGCTCGAACAATTCTTCTGAAGCAATGGTGACCATACAGACGGATCAAGTGAACCGTCATGTCAGTAAACCCAGCTGTTTCTGAAGTCCTGTGATATCCCCCCTCGATGAGATCTTCATCGGAGATATTTCGTGGAAGGAATGTAGTGAAGTCTTCATCTGATATAGTTGGTTCTTGACCCCTGCTTTCTGCAGAGCGATAGTCGAGATGGCATATTTGATGCCACAACCTGCGGCGAGTCTCAACCTGGATGACATCCATGCCTGTGGACGAGAACAGCGAGGGCTCTCTATGGAGACCTTGCGACAGCGCCATCTTGTGAGCGAGGCCCAGAAGAGTCCACGTTCTTGCCATGTCATCTTCTCGTGACTGACAGGTCTAAGAGCGAGTTAGCTCTGGCGCAGACTTGACATGTGAATCAAACCTCACCAGAAGCAGTACAAATGCCTGAAGGACTTCAATGCTTGATGTCGTCAGGAAGTTCTCTCTGCCCAGACCAACTTGCACGCCACTTTGGAATTGAGAAAGCAGTGTTTCCTTTTCAACAGAAAATTGCAACAATACGTCTTCGGCCGAAAGACTGTTGATGGCTGAATAAAATACAACCAACGCTAAAGGTTCGAAAGTATGAATATCCTCGCTGGAGTGAGCAGTCAAAAACTCTCCATCGTAAGAGCTTGAAGCGTTCATGCCGTATGTGTAGTTGATGTACTGGATGAGCCGTCGTTTGAGCGTAGGCTTGTGAACTATTCTAGTCATCGGATCAACGTGAGAGTAGAATGTATCAAGTAGAATCAAGCATGTATCTGCTGAAGTAGGCGCCCATGTCCTCAGATCATTCGTCGAAGGTCCTGAAAATGGAAAAGGGGAATCTGAGCGAACTGCCGGTAAACCTTCCCTTGGTGGATCGCCAGACGAGCCTCCGAGCAGCATCTTAACATCACGGATCTGGAGTCACCTGTTAAAGGCAGAAGCTTTAGTGAGGAAGTGGACTTACCTCATCAGCCAGGAGAGAGTAGTGAAGAGATGATACCCAGCGAGATTGACCCCCCTGGCCTTCGAGGAGCAAAGCGCCATCATAACCATCGATTGATAAGGTTTCCACCTGAGGATTCGGTGATAAACCCAGTCCCTGATTCTTTATGTGTGAATTTTCCGCATTGGAAGTTGTATCAGCCGGCTGTTGTGAGATGGCTGGGCCACCGCCGAGTGCACGCTCTAGAAGTTGCTCCAACCGTTCAAGGCGGTTCCGGATCTCGTCTTGGCCAGTTGGTCGGTTGCTTCTTGACACTCGGCTACCGTTTCCAGGGCGGGAAGACTGGGAGGTTGGTTGCGGGCTGGTGTAAGTGCAAACACGATTTCCTTTCTTACATGGCGAACAAACTGGCTGCGTGTGATCACACTTGACCTTTCGATGGCGACAGGTCAGACAAGCCGTAATGACACGTTTTCGGTTGGTTTGATTGACTTCGGAAGTGCCGGCTTGAGATTCCATCGCTGAAGCTAAAGTACTTGAGGTTGGAAGACCAATTGATAGGACATGGAGCCTATGATGAGATTGGTACTGAGTGAAAAGAGGTGAGTGGTGGGGAATAAGTCGCGCTTATGGCCTGAGCGTTAGAAGCGTCTATCGATTCCAGCTGATAGGCAAGGGTTCCTATTGGCTCCACTGACGAGGATGTCCGTTACCCTGAATCTTACCATATATACGTTAGCTCACAAGCAAGGTTTGCCCTGTTGACAACTAGCATAATGATTGGTATGATAAGACATATTATACATAAATAAGAGATATTAAGTTGGTATATAACAGCCACACGTGCTTTATGAAAGCTGAGAGCAGAAACCGGTGGCGAGGCGAGAATTGGAGGCTGGCCTGGTAAGTAATGAATTAAGTGTCAAGTAATTTTGCACTCCGCCAGTAAGCAAAGAAACAAGTTAATAACAATAATCAGATATCTACTGCCCTATGATTCTCAAATTCAAGCATATGCCCTTTTATTAAAGTCTAGGAGCATCAGTAATAATTTACCTATTATATTTAGACTTATTAATAGTTTAGTAATTATTAAAATCTTAATCTATACTTGATTTATTCTTCTACTATGTCAAGAATGACCCCGTAGTACTGTTGAAGACCCACGTCCAAGTTTCGTTCCTTTGGTTATTGCCCACCTCGGAATTTCTTCTTCCTTCAAATGCTCCCACATCTCAAGGTTAGTGCTTGCCTGTAAAGATTGATCTAGTTATGCTGACTTTATACTCGCCAGACAAGGATTCAATCAAGCCACTATCGAAATTCAAAGACTGGAGATAAACTCTAGAAAGTCCCTGACGATGAATGGTCAAAATGTCTGGATCTACGGCAACTATCTGACCGAGTCGTAAGTATTCAAGGCATAAGCTACACACTTACATTATTTGGCAGCTTCTTTACTGACCAAACACTCACTAGTCCTTATCCCCATAGCACCGTCCAGGTCATGTTTGGTGATGACTCATTCTACTGGATCTCGGTCCATCTGTTGGATAGGTATCCCAAGTTCAGGCTCTCCTACGACACTTACAGGGGTGTTGTGAAGCTCAACTGGCTGAACGAGACACAGACGGACGC
Source organism: Fusarium hostae (assembly GCA_002234235.1). Classification (NCBI taxonomy): domain Eukaryota; kingdom Fungi; phylum Ascomycota; class Sordariomycetes; order Hypocreales; family Nectriaceae; genus Fusarium; species Fusarium hostae. The sequence continues at coordinate 8,974 of NJCR01001017.1, forward strand.
CTTTGTCCGCTATCTCCACAACGGAAAATGGCAGAGGCGCAGGCCAGAGGGCTTGGACGGATTGCCGGAATTCTACAATGGGATGCAGCACTGTCTATCGGTCCACGGTCTCGCCTTGGAGTACGAAATGGACGAACTCGTTACACTTAGCTTTGAAGACTTCATCAAGATGGCTGATCGATACTCAATCTTCGAGCTCATGAAGATGCTCAAAGATGCTGACTGGACGCTCCACAGCAACCAGACTGCATTGGCTGACTACTTCACCCAGCGAGTTGCCATGAGCGAAGAGACCATCACCGAGGACCAGATCACCATTTTCAGAAGCGGAAATAGCGCCAGACGAACTTTCGCCAACATCGCCCTCGTGGGAATGATCGAAATGAAGCACAAGCTCCAGCAGTACGAGGAGGAGTACGGCCCTTTGGAGAATGGAGAAGACTCTGTAAAGACAGAGCGGGTCCTTGGAGTAAGACAGATATCAACATGTAATCTGTGCTTTTTTACGGCGCTACAGAGATTAAGCATTAATCTCGCCAGGAGGGTGAAGTCAGGAGGTGCTCCGTTTCAAGTCGAACGAGACAAGTTTGGTGATGGAAACTAGAAACCCCTGGGGAGGGTACGGGTTGGGATGTTGCTGCGGATTCTCCTGAGGCTTGTCAGTTGTTGAAGGGTTCAGACCAGCTTTTTGTACTTCAGATATGTCAATAAAAGAGTCAGTTATAATTGTAATATACCGATAGATTTGGCATTACTTGTTCAAACCAATAAGATAGGATGAGCAGCTTTCATCACGACAACAGGCATCAAGAGGCGTAAAGAGAGTTTGCGGATCTTCCACAATTCAAGTTAGTAGCGTTATTTGCTATGGAACAAAGAAACTTGTCCTAAGATCCAATAATAGGTAAGTAGCTGGAAAAGGTGGGGGGGGGGCTCGTCTTGGAGAATTTAGTGTGACAATGGATGGTGTCATACACTTCGGTCCGCTCCAACTTTCTTTGTGCCAGATTCGCACGAAACTTGACCCGAAAGTTATTCACATTGCTCTTTTAACAACTGTAAGCCATGGGAGGACTATCAACTGCCACGGTGAAATGGCTGCTCCTCAGTGACCTGCACTTCAAGCATCGGGATTTGGACCGGATACGACAGACAGCGCAGTGGGTTATTGCACAAGCGGAGAGGAATGAGGTGAAACGGGTGGTGATATGCGGCGACTTACTGACCAGTCGCACGATACAGCCATCAGCGAGCATGCAAGAAACAAAGAGCAGCCCGCCAAGCTTGATGCTGAGTTTCATGCTACCACGTCGATACTGCAGACTGTAATATTCAACGAGGAGAACAATTTATTAAGACTGAGGACCTCCTACGCCAAAAACCGGGAACAGAATCATGCTGATCGGCAGACACGATTAGCCCAGCCACAACATCAACTAGCTCAAAGACTTGAAGCTATGGCTTCAGCTCGCCCCAAAGGCCTGCACAAGTTCTTTTTCGGTTTAAGGATCTTTAGTCTGAGATTCCAGTTGGTGGTCACTAGGATACTCTTGCGCATATTCGGGGCTCCTAAAGACGGCTTTCGGGAGACAATTTCCACCAGAAACAAGCACCAAGAGAATGCCGTCGATGGTTTGCGCCGAGATATTGAGACAAGCTCATCCAAGCTAGAGGCCTTGAAGAATCAAGAGATAATCCGAAGTGACTACGTCGAGATGATTCGTAAAAATGCTGAACAATATATGAAGGCTCAAAGAGCATGCGAGACCTTGCAGCAACGGGTCACCATCAAAGAGCATGAAGCAGCCACATATAAGCAACTGGCCGATGCTGAGCAATCATCTCTAGCCACCATGCGCTCTGAATCAGATACGCTCGCCAATAAGCTCCAAGAGCTTGCCTCTGACCGCGAACTCTTCAGTTTTTGGTTCTCCGCCCTCGCGAAGCGCACTCGCCCGGCCTCTTCATCTTCTTCACCATCACCCAAAACAAAAGCAACTGCTAACTTTCGCGAACACATACTGGCCAATTCGTTATCGGAGCTCAACGCCCTCATCATTCAGACCTTTACTGTGCTTTATGATGATACGCGCCACGCGAACATGGCCACGGGGATGTTACGTTCGCTATTCGACTCCGAGTCTGCAAACACGCCCCTGGGGTCCGTTCTTGACCCTACCCTTGCTGTTGACTCTTCCCTCTCTTATAACAAACGATCGAGTGGCGAGCGCAAGCGCGTCGACCTAGCGCTCTTCTTTGCTCTGTTACAGCTGGCGCGGGCGAGAAGCGCACACCGCGCGCAGTATGTACTTATTGATGAGGTTTTCGACAACCTGGACAAGGCAGGCCAGGCAGCTGTAGTCAGGTGGTGTGGTGTTATGTCGCAAGCAGTGGTTGGCTGGATCATAGTGATCACGCATAGCCAATTCTTAATCGAACAAAACCTAGGAGAAGAGACAAGCAAAGCTTTGGTGGTGCGAGCAAGGATGGGACAGAGGGGAACGGAGCTATTTGTTGATGGAAAAATGATTGAGGGCGATTGAAACTCTTTGAATTTCAGCTTCATGATGTTGCGAGCGGATACGGCTGTGGAGCGTCAGCTGAGAGGGGAAATAGAAAGGTTTCGATTATTCATGGACACGCTCTGTAGAAAGTAGCTGAGTCGCCAGTATACGGGCACTTCAGTTAGCTCGTAGCATCGTCTTCGATCATGTCTCGATTTTCAAATCCTGTATTAATGACTGCTAGTTTCTAGCTGCCACCAATGGCTGTCTAAAACTCAAAACTCTAGTTCAGATCCGCCTTCTTGTCCGCAGGATATCCAGAAACCTTTCCATCATCATGAGCCTCATTTTGGGAATTTGCCTCGGAATCTTCTGATACCACTTCCCGAGCCTTCGCTTGCCTCTTCCTATCCCACGTCAGAAGGAGCTGAACAACAGCGGTCCAGACGAATGATGAAACAGTTAGTATCGTATAGCCCAGTTGATCGATCAGGTTCTTGGGTGACTTACTCAGCAGAGCGTTGAGCACGGTGGACCATGTGTAGCCCTTTGCAGCCCTGGGGAAATCGGTTGTCTTCCAGACAAAGTTGGGAGCCACGGCTTGGACCACATAGGCAAAGTCGTTGGCTGCAGCTACTAGTAAGGCTCGTTTCTCGGTATCGGCGGAGCAGATCTCATTAATCCAGCTGAGAATCAGGGGACCGGCGCCATTCTAAGGGTTTTATGAGCATTTCTGGTGTTCTCCGCTATGTTGGGTGTAAAAGACTTACACCAATGTTGGCAAACCAGTAAACAAGAGTACGGTCTCTGTTGTTTCCGTAAAGGGGCATCTTGAGAAGAGCGATGTTGAAGGCCATCTATTGAAGGGGTCAGCCGTTGTATGTTTTATACGCCGATATGGTAGTGAACTTACAGCGATTATGGCACCAGCGTAGATGAAAGGCCATCGGAGACCCTTCATGGGCCCATCGGAAAGCCAGCCCCAGAATAGAGCCATAACGATGAAAATTGCAGTGGACGGTAGAGGCAAGTTGTTGATTTGTGCGACTGAATAAGAGGTGCCGGGAACAGGGGGAGGGTCGGTGTTGAAGCTCTTGAGCCAGTAGCCCATAGCGGGCTGGGGGTATGCGTTGTTCCAGAGGACATAGATCATAGCTTGGTCTCAAGTCAGTGAAAGGATATTATGCTTATCATGCTTGATGGCTTACGGAGGAAGTATGTGTGCCAGCTCAGCAGAATGGACTTTAGCTTAGCCTTTGTCCACTTCTCCTTTCCAGCTCGGCCGATGGCGTTCATTCGTTCAATGGAGATCTCGTGCTCCCTTTGTGTAGTCCACCAAGTCTTGACTCCATCTTGAGGAAGGTTGGGGAAAAAGAAGTAGCCAGCAATGGCGAGGGGAAGGGTGATGATGCCGTCGATGATGAAGAGCCAGCGCCCTATGCCTTGGTTAGCGCCACACGTCAAAGGATGAGAGTGATGAGGACTTACAGCCTGCATGGCCGTGGACGCCATTCAAATTCGTGTAAGCAGCTGCTTGTAAGAAGCCACTGAACATGTTACCGATGCTACCAGCCAGCCAGAAGATCATGGCGCGCTTTCCAATTTCGCGAGGGGTGTACCAGGAGCCGAGCATGTAATGAATACCAGGGTAGAAGCCAGATCTGAAGCCATGTAAGTCAATTGAGTCACACAGATTGTAAAATGAGTGTATTCACTTACTCGAAGAGACCAACGAGAAATCGCAGAGCGTACAAAGCCTTGTATGAGTGCACAGCCGAAGTGCAGATAGTCGCAATGCCCCATCCGACTTCAAGTGACGGGATAACCCAGCGCGGCGACACTCGAGTGAGAAGCAAGTTGGAAGGGATTTGGCCGACAACATAACCCACGGTCCAGATGGATGTGCCTGTCGGATGTCAGTTGGATTCGTAAAGCCTCTGGCATGGGTGACTTACTGGTGACGAGTTCGTTGCCATACATGTTGAGCTCCTCCTTCATCCCACTAAGAAAAGCATTGTTGACGTTCGTTTGATCAATGTTCTTGAGGAAGTACCCAATGGAAGCAAACGTCAAGACAAAAGCGTCAACCTTGAAAAGAAGCCATCGCTGCTCCTTGGGCAACTCCCATGTATCCCAGACATAGCTCTTCCATGACTTGCCGCCCTTCTCGCTTTCTTCGTACTCAGTCGCTGAGTTATCGGTATCTCGATCGTAGCGACGATCGTCGACCGCAACGGCAGTCGTCTGTTTAACTTCAGCCATTTCTGATAATGTTTGCTTGGCAGGCACCGTTGTTGCTTGGCGCAGCGTGGCTTGGGATCGAGACAGACACAAAGAAGTTACTTAGAAACGAGCTCGTACTTGGCGAGATCTGCAGTTCTTTTTATACGCCGTGTCTTGCATGGTGGGTATGCAGTCATTGTTGCTAGCGATCGCGTCAATTCAGATGCGGTCCACGGGTGTTATCGCTGCTACCCAACTTGGCCGATGTGAACATAACTATGGGTCAATTCAATCGATAGAAAGTCGCAGCGATTTCCCAAGTCTTCTTTTCTGATAGGGTTGGTTGGCCGACGTCGGGACGTGCTATATGGTGGGTGTTGCGTGATTCTGGGGTTGATGACACCTTTAGCCTTAGACGGTAATAACGGACGGGGTCCCTTATCTTTGACTACGGGGCAAAATAAACTCGGACCCGAAGTGGGATATGTACAAAGCGCATCTCATCCTCAATATTTCTGGTCTTTCAGGAATCGGTCTTCAGTTGTGTTCGAGTGTCAATAAGCTGGGTAGTTGGGTGTCTGACAGGGTTCTGTGAGAGCTATGGCTTGAAAATTGAAGTTAACATTTGAACTGTCAGGAGGCAAACAACAACCTGATTCCAGGAAAATCATATACAAAAAGATTTTCAAGACAGTATTGGTGAGATACTCTTGCAGAGCCTCACTCATCGCGACTATGGTCAACGCCAGCAACAGATGGTTCCACAATACATGGTCTAGACCTATTTTCTGTTCTCTATATCCGATCCTGAGCTGCATAATGCATGGTACTAGTCGGACAGTGGCGTTCAAGATGGCAGCACCACCTCCTGTGCGTTGTATTCGTGGGGGTCGGCGAAGAGACGGGCAAGTTGGGGTCAACTTGGTCAGGACTAGCCGAGAGCTAGGGATCTGATATCAAGAATTCTCAGACGCAGAGTCGTAGTGCTCGTTTCCCCTTTCTGGCCATGCCCCACTCATAGGCTTGTCCACCGTGAAATGCTGCAAACCCGACTTGATATTGTTGGAATCTTAGAGTGAACCCACTTTTTCATTTTCCATCTTCCTCCTCAACCTCGATTCTCGTACAAGGAAGCGCGTCACTTGGGAAGTTTCAAGACACTCAGACCTTTTAAGTTAATGATATCCCTTCTTTTCATCGTCCTTACAAAATCTAATACATCTGACAGGCGAAGCGGAGCCATTACCAAGCCGAGTTCAACTCGACAGGGGTTTGAGCACGCAAGTCCCATAGCTTATTCGCACATCGCTCCGGACCCGGGAGACTATACCCGCCACATGGCGGACCTGAACAACGTTCCGTAAGCATTAAGAGCCCTACTTTCGTGACTGAACCGTGCTATGATTGGTTACTAACTACTCCAAGTTTTGGAAGATACATGATCTACAACAACAAGAAAAAGAGAATCAAAATACCTGCTTCACAAGTCTCCAATCATGCAGCCTTTGAGAAACACTTCACCAGACCCCGGCAGTCCGGAACTCGACGCCTGTATTCCGGGCGTTGCTCATGCATCATCGACATCGTCACTGTATTCCTGCGCAATGGCAGATTCTACAACCTCCACACCGGCCAGTGTCGTTGCATTTGTAAATCAACCAATCTCTTCGCCCGCGCCATCGCTATTTACGACTTCGCAGTCGAGTTCGAACTCCATGCGCTCGCGAGACTGGTCGTGGAGGACCTTCCCAAATTCGCAGAATACATCAAATCCACGGACGTCCTCTGGTTCAAGCTGACCTACGGTGAGCCTGTGACACCGGAGTTTGCGGGGATGTCCAGACGTCCGCGGCTTTTACAGCATGAAAAGCTTCGCCAGGACCTGGCTCGATTGGCGATGGCTCTGCCTGGCGAGACCAGACTCAATGAGGGCGGGGTATGAGAGCAGCACCGAAATTATGCGTCACGCTCATAGTGTCTTCCCTCGAGAGGTTTAAGGTTGAAGCAATGTATTCAATGGGTTTGCTCTCTCTTTTTTGAAACCGAACTTCATTTTGAAAAGTACGAGACAAATATTATCAAAGATGTTCTCACATACTGTAAATGCTCCACGTGATATGTACATAAATGATGTGGTTGACCAATAAGCTTTGAAAACATGGCGTCTTGGGTTCCCCACCGTTGTCCTATTTGTGACGTCTTGGTCTATAATTCTTAGAATACTCCGCATCAAACCAAACAACCTCAACAAAATCTTAAAGCTGGTGCCGCATAAAATGTCAATCACTCACACTGTGCTCTTTCAATTCAAAGCCGATGTCGACCAAGACGACATCAAAAAGGTACGTGACACAAATAAAGGTTGTTTAGCCAATTGACTGACAAACCGATTTCATTTAGACATGCGATGATTTCCTCCAACTGAAAGATCAATGCATCCATCCTACAAGCAACAAGCCTTATATTCTGTCACTGCAAGGTGGCAAGGATAACTCGCCAGAGGGGATGCAGGTAGCTCTGTCCTATCATCCTTGCGTGAATTTGGTGCTGACTGACGGTAGGGCGGGATAACCCATGGATTCGTTGCGACCTTTGAGTCAGCAGAGGATCGCGACTACTACGTCAAGACTGACCCGGCTCATCAAGCCTTCATAGCTAATGTGGGTGGTCTTCTCGAGAAAGCCATTGTGGTTGATTTTACAAATGGAGTTTTCTGAAGTTGACCGGGCACTCTGCTGCTGAAACAAATCCTTATTTGACCTTCATATCAAGTAAAAACCAACTGGATACAGCCTCTTTATTTCGAATAGTCAATATTACATAGAATCAGGATACTTCAGCCAAAACCAGTATGAAGACAAAGGAGATAACGAAATCAACACGGCGCCCATTTATAACTGTACCATACGTCCGTAACAAGATACAGAGTTCCCACAGTCCTGTTCCACGCGAATATCTTGCATGCTCTCCCAATGTCCCGGCAACAAGGCTGAGCAAGGTGACACCTGGTCCTGGTGGCCTGTCAATTCGGTTGGTCGGCGGGTAAATCCAACGCCGGGCGCTTAATTCACGTAACATCCAGGTTTAGTAACTAAGATTTGCGCCATCCAACTCCACCTACAAATTACTTCTTTTCACGTCACTAAACTCTACATTTTCTTAGGATTGATCCTACAGCAAGATTGATTCATCAATTTAGATGTCGTTTCAACCACTGAACGAATCATCAACTGAGGGGGGCTTTACCGACAGCCAGACTGGCGCCGGCTTCAGGCGACTCGCGATAGACGTTTTGGATCAGACCCATCGAAATGTCGTAACGAGTGCAGTTGCACGCATTATTGATACAGAAATTGCAGAGACCACATACGCTCAAATTATCGATGGATTGCTCCTGGGCAAGGTCGCGTTTGAATCAAGAGGCGGAATGCCTCACCGTGATCATCCTATCAATCATTGCCACGACGAGCTTTGCGCAGGAATTTTGGACAAGACACGAGAGTTCCGCAGCAGATTCGACCCTCTTATACTTAAATTCGACTCTAGAGTGAGTATCGATTCTCGTATAGTCTTACGTCTATCGTAATAACCAATTACCTTGTGACCAGCTTCTGTTCGAGTACCAAGCTGCTTCTCCAGGGTCACGATCTTTCAATACACGCCTCATCGAGATAATCGCGATAGCAGTCCATCAGATTGCCGTGATTCTATTCAATCTTGATGAAGGCCTGCACAAGAACGATGGCGTCATTGAATGGGCACCACCAAAATCCGACAAGATTTGGTGGACACACTGCCCAAATGGGCCTGAACCCACAATGTTCTTTCATTATTGGTATCTTAGTCACGATAGGTACCTCAACGGAGTATCAGACATGGTTGGGTATTGGGCCGAATCCCGAATTCTTGGGGGTGTCGTCTTATTCGACCGGCGCCAGCCAACACCAGGCTTTGACGTGGACCAGGATGCTATATACATTCATCCTGATAGAGAAAACGTAACCTATAGAATCTGTCGCTTGACCTCTGAGCAAAACCTACAGCTATTCAACTTTCTTACTTCTGAAGACCCAGCCCCTAGCCCCCTACCAATTTTGCCCGACGAGAAAAATGATTACCGCATCGACCCGGAAGAATCTCCTGAGACAACCGGGATATACAGAGATATATGGGATCGCTTAGAGCTTAGTGAGGATGCGTATGATCAAAGACTGAGGGACGTGTGGAATAAACTGGACTTTCTCACTCACAGTGACAAGGGCGACGCTGGAGACCGAGCACTGGAGAGACGAGGCAGAATATCCCAAAGATATTGTGATGATGAGGCCTGATAAGCTGTTATATACGAGTACAGCATCAAGTTGCGGGAATTAGAGTTTCTTAAATCCTTCATTTGCCTATCTTCCGATGTCAACGACTACATAATTCCATGAAACGATTAATCCATAGAGCCACCTCAGACAGCTGACATGGACAAAAAAGAAACATGTTGTGCCTTGTGGCTTACATGATACTAGAGAGTTTGTTCCCCCTATGTGATTGACAAGCCCCCGGAGTCCTGATAGTAGCTAGTCTCAAACTCTTAATACTCAGTAGTCGGGCTCGTTAACCACGAGCTCGCCCGCGTTGGGAAGGTAGTGGCTGACAAGGAAGCATTTCTCGGGCTCGATGATTTCCGGGCGAGGCCAGTAGTCCTTCTGAATGATGCCAGTCTCATGGAACTTCATGACTTTCTTGCGAGCGGCGTAGATGGCGAGCTTCTAGTTGTAGCCCATGATTCGCTGGTTTTGCTTTTTGTCGAAGTTCTTGATGGTTTCCTTGACAGCGGCTCTGTAGTTAAGCCTGCCGGAGAGGTCCACGTCATCGCCATCAACAGCGTTGCCGTTACGATCCGTCCAAGAGACACGCCACTCCAGGGTGATCTGGTCGACCTTGAAAGCCATGTAGGCATAGTCCCAAAAGCGGCGTCCAGACTTGTCAGGGAGTCCATCCTTGTTGATGATGGGGCCGACGTCATTGTTTAGAAGGCCGGCACGGAAAGCATAGTCGCTGAGAACTCGCTCACGAAGGACAGGCTGGGGTCCAATTTCCTTGTCAGTGTCCCAATCAAAGAACACAGCGGTCAAGAAGTAGTGAAGATCCCCGTACTGGATGAGGTGAAGTCTCATGTAGCTACTAGGGTGGCTGGAGTCGAAAGATCGAAGGTACTTGGACAGGCAGTCAATCTCAGACGGACCGAGAGTAGTGGGTCTGGAGATATACGCGAGCGGATTGCGGGTTTTGGCGTATGCACCAGTTGAGTAGATGTAGCAGATTAACATCGCCTCCTTGGGAGGGGGAAGCACTTTGGGATAGGTGCGTTTAGCCCTCTTCAGGACTATGCAATAGTTAGCCTTGTCACGGATTCGTATACTGTCGACTCTCTACTTACTCTCTTCCTTGATCTGACCCCTAACGATGATATGACAGGCCTCGGCCTCTTCCTCGCGGGTAGGGGAGTCAGCACGGCTGTCCGGGCTGGGAGTGGGAGTAAAGTCCCACATGCTGTTGTTGTTGATGGGGATGGCGAAGGAAAAAACGAAAACTGAGGGGAAGAAACGCGGTTGAAATAGACGGGACGATGACGAATCCCGTGACTTTCCGCGGTGAGCTCTGTTACAAGGCTCTTTCATGCAAGTATGGTAACCTTCAGGGAGGTCTAGTTGCCTTGGCAGTGCTCAGGTCTCGTTAATCAGGTAAACTACGTACCACATTGGTCTTTGGCTTCGTCACGCGGAGGGATCAGTGATAATGATGCAACTCCGTGATTATTCCACAACACTCGACCTTATTGACTTTAAATACTCATTCAGTGCATGCTATTGTGTTGTAGACTGATGGAGTCATAATATGTTCTCTTGAAGAGGAGATATATGTCCGCATTGGCTGCCATGGGGAGTAACATAGGCCGGCGGACACTTGGCTCCACTCCTTCCCCTGGCCACAATAGAAGACAACCCAGGGCTCTCTTTGCCTTCTTAATGTTCAAAGCTGCTTATTTACGGCGGGATATCGCCAATTCGTATGCGCTGATTCGTTGTTGGCGGTTTTCGGAGTATCATTTCTGCCGGTCGTAGAATTCAGGGGCCTCTGCTAACCACATCTGGACTGTTGATGGGCGCAGCCCCGTCTCAGACCTCTTACTGATAATTTTAGGCTACAGCGGTACTCATCCACTGTTTCGGTGGATGTCGAAAGTACCTGGTTGCAGGCCATAGGTAAGCCTCGGGCTCCCAGCTATGTAAGTGGCATCGCCTTATCCTGACAATGCTATTTGTAGTGCTGCCGAAATACACCTGCTTACTGTCGTATTACTCATTCTTTAATATTACATATTGTGCAAGATCTGTTCGAAGCTCTGTACCTCAATGGTCGGAGATTGAGACCATCTCTCCCTGAGACTCGCCACATCACCCTGGCGTCCCTCGCCAGCATTAGACGAAACAGCGAAAACCGAACTCTTCAACCAAACTTCTTGATTTGGCTCGAGTCTTGAAGTTATGCCTACGGATGCAACTGGAATCAATGTTCGCTGGCAAACGATATTCGTGTTGGAGTCCGGCTTCAGCGCGAAGCTCTCCACCTCAACCCATTGTCGATCGAAAAGAGCCTCAGCTAGGATACCACTAGAGCCGGCTTTAGACGATATGATTGTCGATCGTTCATCTGAGAAACTGCCCTCGAAACGGCCAGGCACAGCATCGTCGGGTACTGGAAGCGTTGGCAAGTTCATCCCATCTGCATGCTCACGGCCATTTATAGCGAAACCCCCTTCAACGACGCGAAGCGACTCGATGGACTTCCGACATCGTATGCGGTGCATTCTTACATGCCAATCCGGCCATTGTTCAGTCGGCGGGATCAAGATCGTATCGACAACCACGGCTCGATCGCCCCAAGGATACCATCTCACGCTTGCAATGGAAACATTCACCACGCTCTGGTTATCCGTCTTTGTCATCAGGGTGCCAAATTTGACTTCATCGCACTTCCACTTGACCGCCCAAGTTTCTCCGCCATCTCGGCTCAGCACCAGTTGATTGTCCGGTGCAATCTGCTGGATCAGGGGGCCCGTGGGGACGGAGAAACCGAAGGCTGAAGAATAGGCAAACTTGCAGTATTTGGCTTGGTTGGCTTTCATCGGCCAAGCAACGAATTGCCCTGGAGTGAGCATGAAGTGGTGATTTCCGAGCGGGTGGTTGCATAGGATTTGCTGAGGAGCTCGGACGACTTGTGTCGGGGGTTCAAAGGGCGGATATGGAAGGGATTCGGATTTCCAGAATTCGTCGTCGGCACTCAGGCCAACAGCTATAAGTGTTTTGAGGCACCAGTACACGGATTGGGGAGAGTTGTAGTCTTCGGCCATGTACATATTTCTGCCGGTGTTAGTGACACATCTACTTAGTACTACGATCGACTTACGGATACAGCCATCCAATTGTAAGAGTGCCATCAGTTGAGAAGATGTCACTGGAATTATGTGCCCACCACCTCAGATGCCGGGCTAGGAACCCCCTGATTGCTCCTGGTGAATCAAGCGGCTTAGGCATATTAGTCACCTTGGCAAACGCCAGCGCGCCAAAGAAACCTCCGCAGGCAAAGCGATACGTGAGGGATCTACCGAAAGGAATTGAAGATCCTGTTTGTTGTTAGTTTGCTGTTAAGTCCATGTCTGCTTATAGCATACCTTGAGAATCGAAGTATCTCCATATCTGGGCTCCGAAGTCTCTGGCTCGTTGTTGATACATCTCACAACGCGACTCATCCAGGTCAGCGGCGAACTTGGAGTAAAGGGCCTGAGAAAACTGAATGGCGAAACTACCAGAATAGTAGTCCGCTTGTCGACCTGTTCCGACGGCATCTCGACGCCCGGTCTTCTCAGCCAGCTCCTCTTCTTGTCTCGCTTGCTCTACTGTCTGCCAAGGACCATCCGCTGACCATCCATCGCCGATATAGAAGCTATCCAGTAGCTTAAGATCGGAGTCCATCTCTTCTTTGACTTGCGAAAAAGGGACACCGCAAGTCTTCACTAAAGCAAGGTTGCAGAAGACACGAAACCAACGCCAGTTTGTCGGGGGCATTCTCTTGCCGCGAATCGAGTTCAACCAATTCATGACGTTCTTCTTTTGGTCTTCGTTCAATGGCTCATAGAATCGCTTCGGTGCTGCTATGAGCGCAAACGCTATCATCTCTGCCTCCACCATTCTTTGGTCCATATTGTTCATAGCCCCCCAATACTCCGGATGCTGAGGGTCAGTTCCTGCGATGAGGCCGTCGACCCATGGCTGAACTAGCTCATCTACACGAGCTGCGAGGTCTCTATTTGCGATGGAGTCATACCCGAAAAGCAATGGCGCGATCGCCCATAGCGGCCGTGCAAAGCCTTCTAATTGTGCTGCCGACTCATCGAAATGTGCACCCGTCGCAACTGGGATACGAACGCGAGATTTTCCAGGTGAGAAATGTTGTTTCAAAGGATTGATTAAAGCAATTATGGCTTCAATAAAGTCATCTCGGCTTTGGAAGGGGTTGTCGGAGAATCCTGGTAGCGGCGGCATTTTAGTGTAACTGAGGCGAGGTTGGAGAATGCGAAGTTCTTGATTCTGAGTAACACAAGCTGAGAGATTAAACAACTCAACAGGTAGAACCAAATTTACGGAATCTTCAACATAATCACCACCAACAGCACTTTTGGCTCACGACACGACATTCACGAGCTTTTGACAATTGACCAGCTCCAGCCTCGGGCGTCGGGCCATTCACATCCGAAGCTATCATCAGCTGATGGTGATCTTCAACCATTGGCTCGCTTACGACACCATCCCCATGGGGTAACGATGCAGAGCTTGTTTTTGGTCAAGGATCGACACGCGAACGCCTCCACTTCTCCGAACTCTCTCGTTATTACATAAACTATGCAAATCCTCGGGCAGCGGGCGAACTCTATAACCACACAATCACAAGCAAAATGGACCATCAGAATACGCAGTTAGGCGGAGCTGGCAATGGGTCTGCTGCTGGGGACGCCGAAGTCCCTTCGTGTCAAGGGTGTCGGCGGCGAAAGCTCCGCTGTTCCAGAGATAAGCCAATGTGTAATCATTGTCAGAGACTGGGTATGAAGAGATGTCGAAGAGTGAGCTATGATCACTGACTTGCGTAGACTCACCTTGTGTATACGACACGAAAAAGAATAAACCGGGGATCAAGACTGGGGTCATAGAAGGATTGAATCGTCGTGTTGGTACGTAGAATGGTGATGAATCCACTCACAACTAACCAAGATCAGAGGCTCTCGAGAACACAGTATTCGATAACGCGCAGCACAGCAACCCAGCGCCGTCATCCGAGTCTTCACAAATCATCGGGGCTTTCTCAAGTCTCATTCAAGAACTTCGAGGCTTGGTTTCCAACTCAGCGGGCTCATTACCACTACCGCCCGCTCACTCATCAACAGCCCAGGCGCAGCACGCAACTCCAGGATCCGTATCTCTATCATCCCCGAACGATCTCCAACATCAACCGCGAAAGAGGCGAAGAGTGGATAGCTGCGGCAACCCGAACATAGAGCTAGCCAGCCAGCTCAATGAGTTAGGGAGCACTTCAAGCCAGCTACCCCCTCCCGAACTCCTAGAAGAAGTCATCAACGCGTACTTCATTCTGGTTCAGCCATGGATACCCATTCTACACGAGACACGGTTCAGGAGTCGCTTCTACAGCCATGAGCAACTACCCTGCCTCACGGTGTTGTTACATGCAATAGTGGTTGCTGCAATCCGCTTCGTCGATACTGAGAATGAAAAGCTATCTGAAAAGCAGCTGGAGACATGGACGACAAGATCCCGGAGCATTGTGCTTCTATCAGCTATGGACGGCATGTCAGTCGAGAACTTGCAAGCGCTGAGCATCATAGCCTTCACGGATGTAAGTGCGCTGTATCCATTGCAAAGCGTGTCTGACAGTAGGGTTCTAGTTGGGGAATGGAGACATGTCCAGAGCCTGGCCTATCATAGGCTCACTTACGAGGACTGTTGAGTATCTTCAACTCAGTGTTGAAACTGACGAACGACAACAGGGGCCGCTATTGAAGCCATTGACAACCTTACCGCCATCGCAGAACTGGACTCAGGATGAGGAGCGGAGGAGAGTATTCTGGAGCATCTTCAATCTCGATAGGTATGCTTACACCATTTTATGATTGTAGACACCAGCTGACGACGCAGACTTTGCTCTGTGATGACCGGGTAAGAAGACACAATCCCAAGTAGTATCTGGTTCATACTTACAAGCTTAGATGGAACACCAGTTTAACGTCCGACGATGTGCGCAGACGATTACCAGCAGACGGAGGTCTTTGGCATAAAGAAGAAACAGTACTGACTCCCTACTTCGGTATTTGGGATCGCTCAGCCGCGAAGATGGGGAACTCTATCGTATTCCTTCCAGCGCACTACCCGAGTCCTGATCAAGTCACCGAAGCACCGCCCGAGACACCATCGACGAACACGACGGCTCCCAAGGGCAACGACACAGTAGATATGACAACTGTCGGGGCGTTCGCTTATTGCATCGAGGCGACTGAGTCTTTGAGTCGACTTACTACCTACTTCCTCCAACAGAGAATTAATTTCAGGGATCGTCAAGAGGTTGGGAACTGGCTTACCAGGTTTAAGGAACTGGACTTACGTCTTGTCCAGTACGTCTCCCATTTTTACGCCCGAGACATTGACTAACAGCTATGGCAGCTGGAAGATGTTCCTCCCTCAAAAATGGAAAGACTCCAACATCTCTCGAAGACCGACCATCATCAACATGGATCCGAACCTTACACTTGCTCACATCACTCACAATACCTCTATGATCTTACTGCATCAGCAGATCGCATACCTATCACCTCAATGGACCAGTATCGTACGGATGCCTAGTGCCCATAGCGCAGAGACTTGTCAGATCGCCGCAGCGGAGACGGCCACAATCACACGGAAGTATCTCAAGTACACACCGGAGAACAGTCCCGTGAATAGCCAATTCGCGTTCTGCGTGTTCGTCAGTGCGCGTGCATTGCTTGGTAAGACACTCCACTCCAATGCGTACGATCTTCGACTGATAATCCCCTAGTGCACTGGAAGTTTTATAAAACTGACCTAGCCCCTGAGTTTTGGGTTCTAGTCGAAAGTCTCGACGACTTCGCCAAGCGATGGGCAGGCCCCTTATTCCGATCGAAATCGAACTCCTCCTTAGCCGGGAAGTACAGCGCTCAACTTCGCTCTCTTCACAAGAAGTGCGAGGAGGATCCGGATTATTCTCCAGACGTTGTTGGATACTCAACCGATGGCTTTGTTACGCAGACATCCAATACTCTCCATCAAGGACAAACCGAAAATCAGCACAGCAACCAAGCTCAGGGCGGAGTAGCATCCGGCCTATTGCAGAACTCATTTGACAGCGGGTCCCAGAGATCTATTCTTAACCCTGGCACTTCTCAAGTCCCAAGTAACCAGCTCAACTTCCTCTCCCAGATATCTCCGACCAATCCCGGGGTGGAACATAATTCGCCAGATGAGCTGTCAGCCATCTCAACCGTCCTTATGGACCAGGACTTTATGCAGTTGGATCGAGTAATCAGCTTTGATGATATGATGTTTACAGCTCAGACGATTGATGATCAAGGGGGTCCTTTCTCGATGAACAACTGGCCATTAGGATGACGAGGGAATATAGAAACTATATAATGACTAAAGTTGAAAAGATCTTTCACTAATTCTGCATTCGAAACTTCGAAAGATTTCTATACTAATCCCATCTTCAACAACCTGTTCCCAAACTCAATCAAGTAGTAATCCGCATAAACCAGCCCATGATCCCAGTATCTCTTATAGTCTTTGGCATTGTGATTGGCCGTGGCGTTCTTCAGGATAGCCTCAAAGTGAGCATCAGGTTTCAGATCCTGGACCTCAAAGCTTCCATCTGCTCGCAGCGTCACTTTCGACTTTTCCTGTG
Organism: Fusarium hostae; assembly: GCA_002234235.1. NCBI lineage: Eukaryota > Fungi > Ascomycota > Sordariomycetes > Hypocreales > Nectriaceae > Fusarium > Fusarium hostae. The sequence goes on from NJCR01001017.1 coordinate 25,737, forward strand.
CCAGTGAGAAGTCGAGCGTGTCCTTGACAATTCGAATCGCCATTGATCGGTATCTCTCACTCAAGTCGGGCGATCCACTTCCAGCTAGAGCTTGTGAGAGGACAAGCATACCATTCGCGGCGATAATACCTGCTGAAGAGTCTCTCAGTGGAGCGGAAGTATCAACTGGGGCGTCAAAGTCCCACAGAGGGACGTATCGACCCTTTATGCGGTTCTCTCCGGAGACAGGGACTTCGACGCAGTCTGGGGACTTGAGTAGTCTGAAGATGAAGTACTCAGCGAGTCCAATGGCTGCATCCAGGAACTCAGGGTCTTTGGTCCAGTTGTACGTCTGCGAATATCCCAGAATACCCCAAGCTTGTCCGCGAGCCCAAGTCGAGCTGGCCGCGTAGCCCTGACCGGTTCTCTTCTCCTTGATGGATCCGTTGTTGGGGTCGAAGTTGACAACATGGAATGTGCTGTACATGGTTCTTCCAACAGACTCGTCTGTCTCCTTTCGTAGCAAGGCCTTGATCAGGGCTTTGGCGTGAGCTGTTGCTGCTTCAGCCATTTCAGTTTGGCCAGTCTGTGCAGCCGCGTAGTACAGCAGATCGAGATTACACATTGAGTCGATAATTACGAGAAAGTCCTCCGTCATACTTGATATGTCGACGCCGTTCTGCGATAGTACATCCCATGAACGGATAGCGCCGACATTGGCGTTGTATCTTGAGTAGAGTGAACGCGCGGCAGTGATGATAGACTCAAGGGCCGTCGACTCGTGTAGAGTTTCCCAGCGAACTCTCATAGATGGCTGGATCATGAATGACATGTCGTGAGTATCTGTTCTCTGTGCATACTCATGAAGCGGATCGGACCAAGCACGTCCGACCGCGAGCAGTTGCTTGAGCAGTTGTTGCTTATTGGCGTCTCCAGCTGAAGCCTGCGGAAACTTGATGAGACGCTCAATCAGCGAGTATATGGAACCTGGGAAGAAGCCGCATGTCCAGAAGAGCTTCTCTCTGAGTACATATTTGCCAGCATCTGACCCAGTCTGAGGGACATATTCGGGGTATGCCAATGGGGGGTTCTACCAGTGTAAGTGAGATGTACACATCGAGCTAAGTTGCGCTTACGTTGTTTACAAGGCCTGACTCTGCAGCGTGGAAGATCTTTGCTGTGATATTATCCTCAAAAAGCTCTGAAACGATGGATGATATGGACGCTTTGTGCGGCTTGGCAAACAAGGTGCCATTCTTTGAAGGAGCAGTGTCATTGCCGTTTGCGTGGCCATTAGTGTGACCGTTGACACCGTTGGAGATTGTCATGATTTGTGATATAGGGGAGTGATTACCGTAGAATGTGTAAGTTTGACTGAATTGTTTGTATCGATTCCTTTAAATGCTGGTCATAATTGATCTACAGTGGTCTTCTGTCTTGGACCTCAGCCTGAATGAGAGATGCCCGAAGTTCCGAGAGCGTTAGCCCGAGATTTGACCCGATGCCCGCTGCATTATCGTTAGTCATCTGAGTGGGTCTCTTTCTCAGCACGAGATGACATCACTGGCGTCGAAGGCACTCAGAATGCAAAGATGGCAGACGGAATGGGCAAGCAATAAGAAGATAAAACGTATAGATTTAGTATCAAAAGGACAAGGGGACTGATCTACTATCTTTTTTCACTTGTTGCCTGACTTACTATCTATCGTCAAGCTTTTTCCAACGCCACACCTGAATCAATTATCGCTGGTCTGGAAGCTTCTTTATGTAAGTGATATGTGTTGCAGATGGTGGGATTTTCAATTGCTCTGGACTCCCGCTGGAACTCGCATGTGATCAACCCCCAAAATTGGGCCAACCCCTATAAGGCAGCATAGCTATTCCAGTTACCTTAATGTAGAGAGGTATGACAGGAAGACAAGACGAGGCCGTTTTGGATCGGAGCTGGTCTGCAATAAAGTCAGTACGCTCCCTAGAACACGACCTATTTGGGCTCTTTCAGTTATACTGCTGCATCCCCAATCTGCCCACGCGTTCTTCTATCCTTCGGCGCTTTAGCCGCCCAGCCCAATTCAGGACCCTCCACTCCATTTTCAGCAAGTGCAAAGGTGATGTTTTTGCTTTTGAGTTTTGTGTATTTAGGAAGCTGTTTTTGACTCCCCTGTGATGATCTGGCTGGCTATCTGCTTCTTATTTTAGGGTAGGTGCACGCCCTGCCAGAGGAGTGCATTTCGAAAACATAAAAAACATAAAGCTATCCCTTCAATTGTGATAAGCCTCCCGCCAGGTCACTACAGAGATGTCTAACCAATTAAAATGTGAGCATAAAAGATATATCTATTCCCACCTAAATTAGCCTGTAATACTTATCCTAATAATTCTTCTTATTATAAAGTGCAATATTGCATTATTAATATCCCTAAATTAATTAATGCCTTAATTTTTTCACTTTTTTAGCCTTTATAGTATTATTATTAACTAACTCTAAAGGCTTCTTTAAGCTTTTTAATTTTAACTACTTAAGCTAATGGCCTTAATAAGTAAGGCAGTTAAATTTTTTTTCTTTATAAATAAATTTATATTATATTATAAATATAAATTTATTTTTAGTTTAAAACCTTTATTTAAATTGATTTTTATTATAAAATACTTTAAATAAATTATTATAAATATATTAATATTAATCTTTTTAATTTATATATTACTTTTAATAAGGCTGGCTATAGAGTTATAAAAAGAAGCTATTTATAAGGACTATATTTAATAGAAAGGTTTAAGTAAAAGCCTACTAAGCACTATAGTAAATAGTATAATTATAGCCTTAATATACCCTTCTTTAATCTCTTTAATCTATATAATAGCTATAATAAAAATTAATATAAGTTTAATTAGCTTATTATTAAAAAATCTTTATATTAACTATATTATAAAAGTTATTATTAATAATTACTTTCTTTAATATTTATATTTTTTATTAACGTGGTTGATAAGTAAG